>JARVZY010012445.1:0-125000 GCA_030686995.1 Artemisia argyi
AAAGGAATATTTGCAAAGAGGACAACTAATTTTTACCTTAAGCGAAAGGAAACCAAATGGTGAAACAGAACGGCATATCCATATATCACAAACCAATTGTTGGGCCACTTATTTGTTTGGGGTAACTGTTGGGCTACCAAAAGCGGGCCGCTTGTAACATTTTTTTATTACCAGTATGGCAATATTTTATCTCCGCCGACGTAGGGCTTTAATAGTTATATATAATAGTTTTGGCCGAAGCAAAAAACAATTTTGATACAATCAAAGGTGAATCCTTAACCTTTCGTGGGCTTGTTAGCTTACGAAAGATTGAAAAATATAAGCCTATTATGTTAGAGTTCATTGTTATTTAAAATTATGAGTTCAACTACATAATCTAATAAGTCGAAGAAATGAACTTATGAACTTTCAAAGATTACATAAGCTCATGAGCCACATAAGCTAACAAAAATACCCTCGAAATTTCTACAAGTTTTTAACCCAAACTGTTGATCATTGTATGAAATATATTGTTTTTTGAATTCTAGATCATTGTCAAAGTTTTTTGAATTCTAGATCATTGTCAATACACGAGGGACATATATATATTCCTTTCTATCTCCCCCCCCCCCCCCCGCCCCCCCCCCCCCCCCCCTTTTTTTTTTGCCTGCAATCAATACAATAGACAAAATCCCTGAGATCTATAAGTAGACATAGTGAGACGACTCGACTCAGCCGACGTATCTCGTTGCAGGGTCGCTTCTAAGATTTTTGATGATGCATATTCGCACCTTTGATCCATCAAGCTTAAATGTATTCTGTAAGCTAAGTCGTTTGCGCCAACATATAGTTTTGTGCGTTCAAATCGTCTACCTTCTTCTACAACTCCAAAAGGATACAACCTTTATTCTCTCCATATATTTTTATTGCCGACTTTTCCGAGTTATGTGCCTTTTCCATACCTAATATCCATGGTTGTAAATATCGCTCGGCGGTACCTCAGCGGTCGACCCCTGTCAAGCATCATATCGGTCTTGGCGGTGATATATCAGTGATATATCGGAGACCATAAATTATAAAGGAATTTATTTAAAAAAAAAATATTAGCAATATCATAACAAAATAGGTCAATAACCACAAAAAACTAAAAAGTTTGACATTCTTGAAAAATAAAAACCACAAGTCCTTAATTATTTATCAATTAAAAAAAATTGAGTTTGACCATTTTTTGACCGAGTTTGACCGATTTTGGCTGATTTTGACCGATTTTGACCAAACCGATAAATTTGACCGATAAGTGAAATATCGTATCAGTCAACCACCGATAAGCGATATATCACCGATATATCGGCTGCCAAGACCGATATTTACAACACTGCTAACATCATTTCCTTGTGAGCTTCTTTTATTTCGTCTATAATATTTTGCACATCTGCACCCAAAACAAATTCTTTTTGTTGATTTACTGCGTCTCTAGTGGCTTGACTTTGTTTTCCATATGATATGTGTTAAGCTTGTAAACTTCCTTCTCTAGTTCAGTGACTTTAGAACGCAGTTGTTGAATTTCTATATTTTTAAACTCCAAAAGCTCTTTTGTACCTCTGCAAGCTGGATCCTAACTCCCCCGCGCTTGTTGTTCTCCTTAACGCACTGTTTCACCAAAGTGTTATTTCTACTTTCCATGTTCTTTATTTCGGTTTTGTAACCCTTCCCTACTTGTTGATGAAGCTGTAGCAATTGACTATTTTCTGATTCAAGTAGAGATGCTTTGGACTTGAACCCCTTGATACCCTCCTCTAGTTGCCTTTTTTGAATTTGAACAACAGACACTTGGGACTTGAGCTCCTTAATCTTTTTTTTCTAGCAATTCAACTTTCTCTTTCTGATTTGTTTATTCCAAAAACCAATATGTATTATGTCTCAGAATTTCATTTAGGGGGTGTTTGTTTATTCCAAAAATGCAATGCTAGACACCCTTTAAATTGCTTGTGAAACTAAATTCCATACTTTTGACTTTGGCAGACAAAATTTTCAGTTTTAAGTTTCAAAATTGACATGTTATATGAATTCTTGGAGGAGCGTATGATGACCGTACTAAAGTTCATAGAATAAAATGGCAAATTGATTTAGATTTTAAAAGCGCCTTATATCGGTTTTCACAAACACGAGTACTTTATGTATGCAACCAAGAGGGTTTAGGAGAGTTTAGGGTTCATTATGTATATCGTTTTTCACAAACACGAGTACTCTATATATACAAAAATAACCCATGTTGACTTTGTTCTTGCTTATCAAATACCATTTCTGAATTGTAGCCATAAGCCATATGCCCCTCCTCAACTTTGATTTCTTTCCCTGACCCGGTTCCAATTAATGGCCCGTTTTCCTGTGGCTCGACTCAACCCACCTGCTTTGCCTTTAGGCACCACCAAGCATCAATATTCAATAAGCAAGAACAACGGAAAGATGTGTAGATTTCAAAAAACTATATATCATCACATTATCTCCATCTTATCTCATTCTTTAACTCCATAACCACGTACGTACAGTATATCAGTTTAAGATATCACTAAAAACATTATTTATCAACGACATCAACGATCAATGAATGTGTGACTACTACTCATGTATTTAAGCTATCAGAACATAGAATCAAATCAAGTAACCTGCTCCTCGACAACAAAGCAAATCATATTTGAGCAAACATATTATGCAAGCTCCACACCATCATATAGTTTTGTGCATTCAAATCTTGTACCTTCTTATGCAACACCAAAAGGATACGACCTTTGTTTTCTCCATCCATTCTTATTGTCGACTTTTCCAAGTATGTGCCTTTTCCAAACCTGATATCATTTCATTGTGCGTTTCTTTTATTTTGTATATAGTATTTTTCACATCCGCGTCCAAAAAAAATTCTTTTTGCTGATTTAACTGCATCTCTAATAACTTGACTTCGTTTTTATTTCAGATTGAAGACGGTGTACTTTGGAAGTGAGCATGTTAATCTTTTTTTTTGCTCAAGTGTTTTAACTTCGGCTTCACATTTTTATCCTCAACTTCCTCCATGGACTTTTTTGACAATTCTTTAGCATCATATTTTTGTCTAGGTTTCTAGCAATTCAGTTTTTGCCTTCTGAGTTGCATTTTCAGCTTTAAGAAAGTTAATGAGTTTTTTGGCGCTACATCCCTCCTTGTCAATTCCTCATTTTTCGACAACAATTCCTGATTTTTCGACACCAACACTGGATATCCCTCCGACAATTAAGTAATTAACTCAGCATCGAATCCAAAAACAATAATTGGAGACTCATTTTCCTTAACCACAGCTTTCTTTGGCTCTGCTTTCTTTGAACATGTACTATATATATACAACTAGAAAAAACTTAATCACAAACTAAACAGTTAATCACATCCTAATTAACTTAAACTGCTTTGATTCTTTTAAACAATGTTTCAAATTTTCTCAATGACTAATGTAATACACCTTTTAAAAAGCCAAGAATTTCTTAGATTTATCTCTATGACTTTTGAAACTAAAAAGAATAACTAAGAAGAGTTTATAATGAATATCTGAATAAATATAATCTTTTAAAATATACTTTGATAACACACAATTTGTAAGCTATTAACCTCACGGAATGGTTTGGTTAAGTTCGGTTGAAAATTTCAACTATTCATCACGGGACGAACACTAAAAAGTTTAACCAGCCCTTAACTCAAAGCTTATAAGATTAAGCACGTATAGTTAAAATAAAAATAAAAACAAATATTTGTGTGAAACGTAAAAATAATTTTCTTCTTGGTCTCTTCACCTGCTTCACTCAACTCATATCTCCAACATATTCGTCTAGTATTGATTTGTTTTTTTATTATTATCGTCAATATTCGAAATTATTGAGTGCATCAAGAATTGAAAACTATATTCAAATCGAATCAATGTCAAAAAAAAAAAAAAAACAAAAAAAAAAAAAAACAAAAAACTGTAGAGTGATTAAGTTCTATATAGATTAAATTAATAGTAAAAACAATATATTCCATCAACACATGTTCTAAAAATTCGAATGTCCTTTACTAAGGAAAAGAGAAAAAGTTCAGATGAAACAATTGGTTTAAGTGCATTCCAAAAAATAAAATTATATAGACTGTTGTAATTGATACATGTTTGTGATTTGAATGTGTTTGGGAACGATCATTGTTTATTGATTCTTTTATTGTGAGTACGTGCATGCATCCATCCTTTTAATTTTCAGTAAGGTATCTCCCATTATCGTGGGCTTGGGTTCTGTCAATCTAAGAATCGAACTGTTCCAAAAAGTTATACATCTAACATTAAGAAAAAGGGTAAAAGTGTCATATTGCTTTTGAACTTAGAAGTAAATTAGTTTTTGAAAATCAAAATTGATTAAATATAATTTGATAATATCTTTTGATATAAGTTTGAAAAGATATTAATGTAATTATCAACTTTTTAAGGATATTGATGTAATTATGAATTTTATCAAGAAGGATATAGATGAATTCCTTTAAATTTTACTCCGCCCGTCTTAAAATTTTGTAATGATAGAGAAATCACAAATTTTAAGGGCCCGTTTGGTTTGTATATGGATTTGGATCTGGATTCGGATTCGAATTTAGATTTGAATTTGGGTTGGATTTTGATTTGATGTAAAAAGAGAAAATAAATTATTTTTATAAAAATAATAGATTTTATTCATTTATATAAAACATAAATTGTTATTTTATTTTGAAAATAAAAAGGATATAGAGAGTGGAAAAAAGTGGATCCTCGATAATGGCATCTATCGGTTGAATCCTAGTAACTTTAGGAGGTATAACTTTTATGGGTCTCACACCCTTGACAAGACATCAATCGACGAACCAAACATTTTACTACAACATTCAGGGTCTGTTTGGTTTATAGATGAGTTTAGATTAGAATTTTGATTTGAATGTAAAGTTATAAATTAAGATTTGAATTTGTATTTTATATAAGAGAGAAAATAATATTTAATACTATTAATTATTTTATATAATATTTTTTGTAATAAAAATATTATTATTAAAATAAATATAGAGATAAACAAGAGTAGATTATAAATAGGGATTACAATATTTATCAAATCCCACCCCTCCCTCTATTTTTGAAAAGTGTGAGACCATTGGGGTTTAATTCCAATTTTATAAACAAACATTGGTTTTATTCATCAATCCCAAATCCAAAAGACACGCCTATGAAACAAACGTACCCTCAATTCATTCCACCAATCCAAAAGTCACAAAACAAACAGACCCTTATAAAAAAGTACCACTATCAATCTCAACTGATCAAAAAGAATATTCCCCTAACATATTCTTTAGTTTTCACTTAAAAAAAATTGAACAATTATTTTGAAACATCTAAAAAAAATGTAGACTATAATTTTAAGACTTAGGGAGTATTTTGTACATTAAAGTATAACAACGTTGAAAATTTTTATGGATTGAAAACCAGGTTCGAAATCTACCCGGTTGAGTTATCGGGCACCGGGTCAACCGGTTGGACCGCCAGGTCAACCCGGTTTTTAATTTATTATTTTTTTATTTTTTCGACCGGGTCAACCGGTTCGACCACTGAGTCAACCCGGTTTTTTATTAAAAAATTTTGAAAAAATGAAACCTGGCCGGGTTTTGACAACCGGGTTGACCCGGGTCACTTCAAAACCCGGCGGGTCTAGCCGGTTAACCCGGTTTTAGAAACCCGGGTTTTTTGACCCGTTTTTTCGGTGCCGGGTTGACCCGGGTTTCAAAACACTCTTTTATGCATTAAATTTCGATTTTTATGCATTAAATTTCTTTTCTGAAAAGTCAAAATTTATTTCTCCTTTTACCCAACGACCATATATGCTTAAGCACAAAATAAGCTAGCTAATGGGAGACTAGAAGAACCAATCACATAAACCCTAAGAATCATCAATCAGATCTTCTTTAAGAAATGGCTTTGCACATGAGCATGGGTGAATCACAGAGACGCATAACAGATTACTTGAACCGATTCTCCGACGTCGTTTCATATCAAGATTCTTCTTCTTTGAAAAACCTTCTTTCTTTGTCTTCTGAATCTCCTAATTTTCTTGCTTTAGCTGATGCCCTTAACATTTATCAGGTTATTACCCTTTTTGCTTATTAGAACTGCTTATTTTATTATTGGGTTTTAGTCTTTGTTAGGTTTTATGCAATACCCTTTTCTTGTTTTTATATATTTTGCTTATTAGTACTGCCTATTCTGCTTATTTTGTTGTTTTTATATGTTTTGCTTATTAGAACTGCTTATTTTCTTATTGGGTTGTTAGTTTTTAGTCTTTATTAGGTTTTAATTAATACCCTTTTATTGTTTTTCTTATTCTGCTTATTTTGTTGTTTTTTATATGTTTTGCTTATTAGAACTGCTTATTTTCTTATTGGGTTTTAGTCTTTTTTAGGTTTTGATTAATACCCATTTGTTAAAGTTTCAATCTTTATGTATATGTTGCTTATTAGAACTGCTTATTTTCTTATTGCTTTTTAGTCTTTATTAGGTTTTGATTAATACCCATTTGTTAAAGTTTCAATCTTTATTTATATGTTGCTTATTAGAACTGCTTATTTTCTTATTGCTTTTTAGTCTTTATTAGTTTTTAACTTTTAAGTAATACCCTTTTCTTGTCTAATTGTCTTTATATGTTTTGCTTATTGAAACTGCTTTTTTGCTTATTGCTTTTTAGTCTTTATTAGGATTTATGCAATACCCTTTTCTTGTTTTTATATGTTTTGCTTATTTGAACTGCTTTTTTTCTTTGCTTTTTAGTCTTTATTAGGTTTTAATTAAATACCCTTTTGTTGTTTTTATATAAAGTTTCAATCTTGCTTATTAGAACTGCTTATTTTCTTATTGGGTTATTGCTTTTTAGTGTTTATTAGGTTTTAATTAATACCCTTTTGTTGTTTTTATATGTTTTGCTTATTAGAACTGCTTTTTTTCTTTGCTTTTTAGTCTTTATTAGGTTTTAATCAATACCCTTTTGCTGTTTTTATATATTTTGCTTATTTTCTTATTGCTTTTTAGTCTTTATTAGGTTTTAATTGATACCCTTTTGTTGTTTTTATATAAAGTTTCAATCGTGCTTATTAGAACTGCTTATTTTCTTATTGGGTTATTGCTTTTTAGTCTTTATTAGGTTTTAATTAAATACCCTTTTGTTGTTTTTATATGTGTTGCTTATTAGAGTGGCTTATTGCTTTTTAGTCTACATTAGGTTTTGATTAATGCCCATTTCTTAAAGTTTTAATCTTTATTTATATGTTGCTTATTAGAACTGCTTATTTTCTTATTGCTTTTTAGTTTATATTAGGTTTTAACTAATACCCATTTCACCATTTGTTAAAGTTTCAATCTTGTTTTATAATTTATTGATTAGAACTGCTTATTTTCTTATTGCTTTTTAGTCTCTATTAGGTTTTGATTAATACCCATTTGTTAAAGTTTGAATCTTAAGGGCTTATTGTCTGAAAATGTATATTACTTGTCACATTTTTGAGTTATATGTACCATCATTAGGATCAGACTATTGAATAGCTAACTTTTTGAATTTCCATTATTGTGTGTGTCGAATGACATATTTTTGGGTATCGATACGCAAAATAATGGAAATTTAGAAAGTTAGTTATTCAATAGTCCAATCCTAACGATGGTACATACAACTCAAAAAAGTGACAAGAAAAATACATTTCAGTCAATTAGCCCTAGTTTTATTCAGTTGATTCATAAATGCTTATTGGGTTTTGATATTTAAGGGTGTTTAGGAATCTGCTTATTTCATACTAGGAGTGAAGTTGTCATTATGGCGGGGTTGTTTGTTTGAGAGGTGTTTGGATTATCTTATTTTGCAGATTTATGAGCTTATATGAACTTGGAAAAGCTCATAAGCCTACTTTTTCCAGCTTATCAAGTTAGAATTATGGACTCAAATAAGTCATAAGCTCATGTTCATAAGCTCGTAAGCTGGAAAAAGTGGTTTTACGAGCTTTTCCAAGTTCATATAAGCACATAAGCCCACAAAATAAGGTAATCCAAACACCCTCTTAAGCTTCCTTTTGGGCTTATATGCCTATTTAGCTCACCTTATACTCCGTATTTCATAAGCCGGAAAAAATGGGCTAATGAAAAATAAGCTAATAAGCATATTAGAAACAGCTTATTACACACTAAAGTGATATGCATAAGAACTTTTTTTAAAGATGAGACTGACTTTTTAGAGATGTTGTAATAGACTTTTGATTCTTGTGGAATAATTAGAAAGAAAGAAAGTCACTGCATTTTGCGAGAACAATTAAGTATAAACAAAACTGGCCAGCATTTTGTTGTTTAGCGTAATTGTCGGAAACTGCTTATTTCTGCAATTTCTTACAATAATCGATAGTGTTTTTTTTTTTTTTTTTTTTTTTTTTTTTTTTTTTTTTAAATTATTATTAAAAGACCAAAATATATACACGAATACAAAGCAAACTGGAAAGGGCCAAAGACATGCCAAGCACCTAGCAAACTAGAAGTATACCAGTAGATATTCAAAAGTAGCTTCATCTTTCACAGCTCACTATATGAGGTCCACATTCCAAAGTTAAACTATTTACCTGCGATTCTATATTAGCTTCCCATCTAGAAGGTCCACATTCCAATCCGTAGGTACTTAAGCTACTTGAGGAGATCTTTTCACTTCTAGACTCAGAATTTTTAACCTTATATTCTCAATTATGATTTGCAACATGACTTCAGCACTTCTTTTCCCTTGAGTGAATAGTATTTTATTCCTTTCGTACCACACTTGATAAACAGCAGCAGCAAACACCAACTTCCTCACCACATTCCCAATTGTATTATCACTTCCTGTTATTTGTGAGGTGAATTGCAGCAATGTTCTTTTTAAGCTCCAACCATATTTTCATGGCGAATTTGCACTGTAAGAACAAGTGACGATGAGAATCTGGGCAAATATTACAGGGGACACCTCAAATCCCGGCTATTGTTCCATACCTTGATCCTATCTTGAGTTAACAATCTACCCCTTACTGCCATCCATAAAACAAAGTTGTGACTAGGCTGGCATTGAGAAAACCACACCAGATTACTCCATGTTACGTTTGGTCCTTGAGTATTCATATCAGACCGCATTCTGAATAGTGAAGTTATACACTTTCACATCATTACTGACCCATTTGGCTTTATCTTTAACATCATTGTAAAGGATAGGAATAGTACTCAAAATAGGGAATTGGCTAGTCCACTCATCAGGCCACTTCCACTGCCCATTATCTATCATATCAGCAACACAAGCACTATCTTGTAATCTGGCTGCAAATACTTGTTTATGTATATGCATAAAGGACCACTGTTGTGCCATTTGTCATACCACATGGACACTCTTTCTCCATTTCCAATTGCAGATAGAAAAGAAACTTTATGGGTGAAGTGGGTCCATGTTATGAAGCTAAAAGGACTCAACTTAAGGCCAGGTTTAGCATCGATTATTTGGATTGACTCCCCGAATGGATCTTACATGTATTTTTTAAAATGTTTATATCTTTTTATGTATAACATGTATAGGACTTTAGGTATTCATCTATCTGTGTGTGTTAGTGTGTGAAAATGCTCATATTTGCAGATTAGATCTTTTATGTCACACATTTGTTGACAGAGTATTGTATGTATGCAGGATGCTAACAGATTGATCCGACAAGCAGATAGGTATTCTCAGTATGCAGAAATAGTCGCCCCATTGTTTCGGGCTATGCAGAGTTATAGAGTCGGGCATTTTGCTGAATCGTACCAAGCATTTGAGAAATCTGCAAAGTAATTTTCGTGTTACTCATTTGTTTGCTTTAGTTATCTGACTTCTTATGTAGTATCCGTTTGCTTACTTTGAAAATAATATGCAGTGCCTTCATTCAGGAGTTTCGGAACTGGGAATCAGCGTGGGCGTTAGAAGCATTGTACGTTGTTGTATACGAAATTAGGATTCTCGCTGAGAGGGTAAGGAAATGTGTTCACACTTTTATAATTGACTCACGTACAATGAGCCTTTTTTGGGACAATACAATAATGAATGAAATAGAAGCATAGAAGGAATATAACGATATTCAGTTATTACGATTTTGTATGCAGGCTGACAGAGAGTTGGCTTCAAATGGAAAAACGCCAGAGAAACTAAAGGCTGCTGGCTCATTTCTCATGAAAGTGTTTGGGGTTCTTGCTGTACGTATCTCCTTAACTTTACTACTTTGTATACCAAACTGGTTCTTTTGGAATGTGTTGAAAATGGCCGGGTTGATCTGAAACACGTTTTGTCTAAAATTTGAATATTATATAAATAAAAAATAAGTGTGTACAGAAAACAATCTCTGTGCAGCTTTCGAACCTGTTTGACCTATTTAAAAGTAAACGGGTCGAAATTGCCACCTATCATTCATTATCTATTCATCTCACTAAAAATTTCCTACGAATCCTAATCTGCAACTGGCTATTGCTCTGTACCCAGCTATTACAGAACCTGTACGTGGTTATTATTTAGTATATTTTATGCTGCTTGCACGTGGTCTTTACACTATAGGGAAAAGGACCAAAACGTGTTGGAGCGCTATATGTCACTTGCCAATTGTTTAAAGTTTATTTCAAGGTAATTTTCTCCTTTCCTTACTGTATTAATTTGTTTAATTGTCGTAACTACACATCTATTCTGCAAACTAATCTAATTTGTTTTTGAGGAATTTTGCAGCTTGGAACTGTTCATCTTTGCCGAAGTGTTATAAGAAGCATTGAAACTGCTCGTATATTCGATTTTGAGGAATTTCCTGTCAGGGATAAAGTAACATACATGTACTACACTGGTCGTTTGGAAGTGCTGAATGAAAATTTTCCAGCTGTAAGTATTTCCGAGTTTTTCCATTGCTATGATAGTCAAATAATTTGATGATTGATCTCGTTCTGTATCCTGCAGGCTGATCATAAATTGTCGTATGCTTTGACACATTGTGACCCTCGAAGTAAATCAAACATAAGGTGACTTTCCATTTTCCCACACGTTCTTGATGCTATCTCGTTATTTTCTATCTCAAGTGTCTTATGAAGTTAGTTAAATCGCTCATTTGATCTTGTGAAATAGGATGATATTGAAATACCTGGTACCCGTGAAGCTCTCTATAGGAATCTTACCTAAAAGATCGCTCCTTGAGAAGCATAATCTAGTTGAGGTACATTTCATCTTTTCACTGCTTAGTTTGTGCTTCCTATTATTTAGCTTCGTGGTTATTTCTTTTGACATCGACTAATAGGTACTTTTTTTTCGACTTTTTGACCATGTTACAGTATAGTGACATTGTGCTAGCTATGAGGAGAGGCGATCTCCGATTACTTCGACATGCACTTGAGGAGCATGAAGACCGGTACGTCTCTATCTTGTTACTAGTTTAGTTTCCACATTTGTTTCTTATGCTGGTGGTTATGTGTTCCATTTAGATTCTTGAGATCAGGCGTTTATCTCGTCCTCGAAAAGCTAGAGCTTCAGGTGTACCAACGACTGGTAAAGAAAATGTAAGTTTTATAATTCTACTTAATATCTACTCAAAACTGTAAACTTTTTTTTATAGGTTTAAATGATTGCTTATCTCACTGACTCATATCATTATCACCGTGACAGCTATATTATTCAAAAGCAGAAGGACCCAAGTAAAGCACACCAGATTAAGCTAGAAGTGATTGTTAAAGCATTGAAATGGCTCGAGATGGAAATCGATTTGGATGAGGTAAAAATTTCTTAATGGAATTGTTTTTATCAAAGTTCCAGTCGGGACCCACAAAAGGTGAATGTTGACTTCGACAACCTCTTTCTGTGCACAGGTTGAATGCATAATGTCGATTTTGATATACAAGAATCTGGTGAAAGGGTATTTTGCTCACAAAAGCAAAGTGGCGGTTCTTAGCAAACAGGATCCGTTTCCAAAACTCAATGGCAAGCCAATCAACTCGTAGCTTGAGAGCCGTCGTATGACTAGAGCTAAGAACAAGAACTTATTGACGTCGATTCTGAGAATTGTTGGGTATGTGCAAGTTGATGCTAATGTGTGTTGTATGTATTGGCTCTGTGCTGAAGCTGCTAGCATTGTGCCATTGATTCTTTGACATTAGTTTAGCTAATGTCATAATGATGATGAAAATTTAGAAGTAATGTGGATATGATTTTGCAAAGTGCAGCTCTTTCAGCTCATAGAGCTAAGATATTAATATATGATAAACTTCAATCACGTTGTTTCAATTATTTAAAGTTTGCCGCGGATTGTTATTCTTAAGCCAGTTCCACTGATGGTTACGTTCTTTTCACATAATGACTGAAAATAGGGATGTGCAAAAGAACCAAAGATCCGGAACCGGACCGAGAATCGGAGCGGAACCATGAAGAACCGAACCGGAACCAGAACCAATGGTTCCAGTTCTTGATTTTGAGATTTTTCGGTTCTTGGGTCGGATCGGTTCTACCGGTTCTCGGTTCTGGAACGAAAGATCCAATAATTATGAAAATAGTGTAATTTTTTTACTTCTTATCGAAATATTAATCAAATCCTACGTATCATTAAAAAAAAAAAAAAAAAAAAAAAAAAAAAAAAAAAAAAACACCCTGCTAGCCATCAAGCCAAACACTCTAAACCCTAATCTTTAATTCACTGAAACATCCGCAAATCAATAATTAATCTAAACATAATAACATTTCAAGATCATTTATCATTATGAAAACAATGGAAGTAAGTTTATATTTAATTTTTATTTGCATTCGATTAGCTTTTACATGTTTATCATGCTAAAATTTGCTAGCATTTTTATTAATACATTGTTTATTATCTATCATCATCACGTAGCCACATGATCATCACGTAACACTTTTAGTTTTATTAATACTTTGTCTAACAGATATGAACAAAGTTTTAAGTTATTTTATTTTGTTTTCCGGATTGTTATGCATTATTATTTTGTTAAAAATATGAACAAGTGAAAGTACTTATAAAATGATTGATTATTCGAGTTTATGATTTAGTTGTTAATTGTTATTTGCTTAAATGTAAATGGTTGCAAGTTCTTAAAAAGTTTAATTTTTTGTGTTTTTTGTTAGCTTAATAGAAAAGCGGTTCCTATACGGGTAGATTCAAAAAAACCGGAACCAAAAACTATATTCGGTTCGATTCTCGGTTCTCATTTTTCAAAAAAATCGGTTCTCGGATCCACCGGTTCCGGTTCCAACCGGTTCCAGAACCACGCTCATCCCTAACTGAAAACAATATACAATAGAAACTTGTAGTCTTGATTATTTGGCATCATGAATTATATGATAAACTTGTACCATTTAAGGTCAACTGTTCGAGGAAGATATGAAGCAAAAACCTACTTAATATAAATCCTTAAATGATTTGACAATAGTCTTCGAGAACCAAAGTAGAAGCAATCTCGTTAATATGGATTTGCTATTGTTACTAAATAGCACATGAGTTCAAATGTAGTTAAGTTGATATAGGTGAGCAATAAGAAGATCTATACATTACATTTAATGACATTGAATGTTACGTTGTAAATTTAAAGCTGAAAATGGAAACGTGTATCAGTTGGCTAGCTAGCTTGTTTTTCGATTCATATATACATTTTTGTCTTCTTTTACAATTTTAGTACAAAATTTCAGCCAAGGTTGTTTCTTCCCGCCATATAGTTCTCTCAATCTCCCGCCAAACGCAATGCTATGAAATTACCACTTTACCCTTGAGGTATGGCTTTTCTTCTATAAATAGAAGTCATAATAATTCAAATGACATACGTAGTATATCACTTTATAACTTTTCTCTCTCTTTATATCTATCTCTGCTGACGAAATATGCGCGGGCTGCGACCACCTTTTCAGCTACGCTAATCATGTCTACACCATCCTTATCTTTGCCAAGACCATTCTCCACTTCTTGTAAATCCACAATGTTTGAACCAAAAGTCTTTTTATTTTTCTCAAGCAATGTTCTTTTATACGCAAATTTCTCAAAGTCTTTCTTAATCTCGACGCCTGTGAAAGTGTACTTGAGGTTATTTAGAAAGGTGATCAAAGACCCGGAAATTTCGGGCAAGAGGTTTAGTTGGAAATTGAGACACTTGACTTCAATGCATAACTATAAAATTGCAACTGGTTTTCAGGTTCATCTTTGGATCTTCTTGGCGTTATGCGTTGAATTCAAGTGTCTCATTTTCCAACTAAACCACTCGCCCAAAATTCGCGGGTCTTTGATCACCTTTCTCAATAACCCCAATTATACTTTCAGAGGTGTTGAGATTAAGAAAGACTTTGAGAAATTAGCATATAAAAGAACATTGCTTGAGTAAAATAAGAAGACTTTTGGTTCAAACATTGTGGATTTACTTGAGCTGGTGGTGGAGAAGGGTCTTTGCAAAGATAAAGAAGGTGTAGGCATGATTAGCTTAGCTAAAATGGTGCTCGGCAAGGTAGTGAAGAAATATGAGAATGCAAGGATGAGCATCTGGCACAAAGACTGAGGATCAGGTGAAGTATGCAAGCATCGATGCATATATATTTATCTTTTGAAATTGGGATGGTCTGTTGGAAAAATGATTTATGTGTTTGAAATTTACTTTCCATCTTAATTTCTGTTTTGTTGAATGATCATATTCTTGAGATTTTAGCATGCATCCTCTAAAGTTTGACAATCTCATAAATATGTACATACTATCTTTTATTTAGCAAATAAAGTTATATTAATTGGGAGATGAAATTGAAATTACATCACTTGAGGCAAGATGTCTTGTCATGAAAACGATCATGCAACCTATGGGATTAAACTTTGAATATTATGAGACAATAAACTGATGAGGCGAAAAATGATCCGTTTTTAGGGGGTCATTTAAGCCCGAATCCGAATTTATTTGATCAAATATTGCCCTAAATCGTTCCTTTTGTGATTTTAGGTACTTGGAGAGTGAATTCTGGAAAAGAAGCCATTTTGGACGTTTTTGGAGCATAAAAGTGAAGAAAACGGCAAAGTATCAATTTTCCATGCTGGAAGCACTAGGTGACGGCGTCAAGAGTTACACCTGACGGCGTCAGATAGCAAGAATAAAATACCGTAGGTGGTGACGGCGTCAAAAGCCATCCTGACGGCGTCAAAAGTCCCAAGAATAAAATACCGTAGGTGGTGACGGCGTCACACAGGCCGTCATAAGGAGATCAAGGCCGTCCGAGGAAGTATTTGGCGGCGAGGTGACGGCGTCACATGTTTGTCTTGACGCCGTCAGCCCAGTTTTCCTATATATAGTTTTCTAGTTTTTTCATTAAAAGGAGAGAAGTTTTGGAGAAACCCTAAAGACGAATTTGGTGCAACTTTTACAGGTTTTTCAAGGGTTCCAAACCCTTGATACCTTGCATTGTAATTGAGATAAGTGTTCTTCTAATTCAATCAATATGTCTATGTGTTGGTTGTCTATATCTTGTTCTTGTCTCAATTCCATTATGCTAGGCTAGATCTCTCTTGTGTTTGCTTAGATCTAATGAAACCTAGATATTGATTATGTGTTGATTACTTGTTTATTCTTGTTCTTGGATGAATGATTTTATATGTTAGGCTTAAGAAAACTGGCAGATCTCCAAATGGTAACATGCTTGAACGTCTTAAGAAACATGAACCGAGGCGTACTAGGTCTTTATTGGTTGTATTTAATGCATGAGCCACTGTTTACAATCCCTATAGTTGTGCTGGGTCATGGTGTAGGAGGAGATAAGAGCTCATAGAATTGGGGAGTTATGTATGCCACCCCATAAATGGTATTAAGGAATACGATCCGTCATCCATGCAATTATAACAAGTAATTAACATGTAAAGATATCTAGGGAGTAATGAAGTCTAAGTAAACACATTTTCTCCAATTACTGCTCACAACTTTAGTATAATTAGTTTATTTTCATTTTTATTATTTTATTTTGATTGCATCTTAGTTTTGGGTTAGTTGAATAGCAACTAATTCCGCCCACTCTTTCAAAACCCTAGATTTTACTTGCTTTCATAAAAACATAAAAATACAAAAATAATCATCTCTCACCTTTAGAACTAGTAATTTAGGCTTTCTAATCCTAGCGATACTATTCCTAAGCTGAACGATCAATCCCCCGGTACTTGTCACTATACTATACTACAACGATCAGGTACACTGCCTGGTGGGGGTTGTAAGCTTCTCGAGATCCCTCGAGAGGTAAAGCAAGGTGCGATTCCCACGCATCAAGTTTTTGGCGCCGCAGCCCGGGGAATAGTTATTGTCTAGGTTAGGATTTCTTTTTATTAGGTCTACTTGCTAGATTCCTTTCTAATAAGATTTTTTTTTTTTTTTTTTTTAGGTCTTCTTTAGTCTATCTTATTTCTTCGTGTCTTTGTTCGTAACTCTTCACCGTTCGCCATCATGGCAACCAACGAATTCTCCAACCTTAGGATCACTAGGAGTCGTAGTACCACTAGAAACCTTGTCTTGCTTTACGCAGAACCCGAAAGAGGAATGTGTAGGTTAAGACGAACTCACTCAACTCCTGAACCATCCAGCATTGCTATCGACTTTGATGCACCTCTTTCTGAGGAAAATTCAGAGAATCACATCACAACCCCTAGCTCCCACAACGAGATGAGTACCCCTATAATACCTCCTCCTAAGCGTCTCAAGGACTACTCTTCCCCAACTCCTCGCGGCTTTTCAAATGCCATTGTTTACCCAAACGAACACACCAACGAGGTCTTGCATGCAAACGATGTTTGGCTTGTCAAAAGTGTGTGTAAGTTCCACGGACTTGATGAGGAAAATCCAATCCAACACATCAAAGATTTCCTGAAAATAGTGGATACCATCCATACGGATGGGGCTACTAGAAACACATCCCGGTTGCGATTCTTTCCCTTCACCTTATACGAAAAAGCCTAAGAATGGTATGACAAACTCCCTTCTGAATCTATCTTCACATGGGAGCAACTCATATCCAAGTTCTATGAGAAGTTCTTCCCACCTGGAAAGACCTCAGCATTTAGAGATAGGATCCTCCGTTTCCTGAAGGAGAAGGACGAGCCCTTCTATAAATCATGGACTAGATTCAAAGATTTAATAAGACAAGTTCCCCATCACGGCATTGAGCTTTGGCTCTTGGTCCAAATCTTCTATGAAAATATCTCCACTAACGACCGAAACGGAATTAACCAATCTAGAAAAGGAAGGTTGGCCAATCTAAGTGCCGAGGAAGGATGGGATAGGATTGAAGAATACGCTCAAGACCAGGATGACACTTGGGATGAACCTGAGTCGACGGTCAGCATTTCTGAGATCACCTCGGATCGTTTGAGCAAAATTCACAAAAGAGTGGAATACATAGCTGGATCGCAGTCACCTAAACGGCTGTCGAATCCTTACCTGATCTGCGATTACTGTGGAGGCCCGCATGAGGTGGAAGAATGCGGAGGAGCAGCCACAACTGAACATGCATGCTTGTCAGGAGGGGACATTTATGCTGATCCCTCCCTCTTGCCTTTTTACCAAAATGACGATTACACCCTTTGGGGAAATCTGGTAAAGAAAAGAGAAGAGGAGGAAGGCCCTGAATTCAAAATCAGGAGCAATTTTGAAGATGACCTTGGTCACTTCACTCAAGAAAAAGACCTGCAAATGAAAGGGCTTAACGAGCTTTTCGACGAGCAGCAGGAGGGTATTGGAGAATTCTTCAACAAGCTTAACTCGGCCCTAGATAATCTCCAAACGCCATTAGTGAGAAAAAAATACCCCATGCTCGCGATAACCACACGAGCTGGAACGACAACCAAAGACCCTCCTTACCCAGACTCGTCCCCCATCACCCTCGATCCAGACAAACCAAGGGAGGAGGAGGAGGAGGAGGAGGATGTCAGCATTATCACCCCAGACCAACCGCCCGTGACAACCCCTTCCCCATCAGCCCTTCCTAACCCACCTGTGAGAATTCCATACCCATCCCGATTAAGGAACCAGAAAACTGAGAATGATAACAAGAGGTTCTTGTCATACCTAAAAGACTCGGTTGTCACCATACCTCTCCTTGATGCTTGCTATCACATGCCAAAGTATAGCACATACTTCAAAAAGCTGCTCGCTAACAGGAAGAAGCTCGAGGGTCTTGTAACCCTGGGGGAAGAATGCTCAGTGGTAACCCATCGAGGGCTACCAAAGAAGGTAGACGACCCGGGCAGCTTCACCTTGCCTTGCTCCATAGGACCTCTATCAATCAAGAATGCTCTTGCCGATTTGGGAGCGAGTATCAATCTCATGCCTCACTCTATGTTCCGTAAACTAGGATATTCTGGATTGAAGTCTACCCGTATGAACATCCAACTAGCCGATAGATCAGTCAAGTACCCCGTAGGGATATGCGAGAATGTGCTAGTCAAAGTTGGGAAATTCAAATTCCCGGTCGACTTCGTAATCCTGGATATGGAGGAGGATGACTTGGTACCTATCATCTTAGGTAGACCATTTCTTGCTACCGCTCGTGCAGTCATCGATGTCTACGATGGCAAATTGACCTTACGAGTGGGAGACGACAGCACAACCTTCGACATTAAGGATTCTATGGACCTCTCCCTCGAAGCAGCCAATCGGCTCTACTTTATCGGGGAAGTAGATGAACTCACAGATGTCATTGATAGTTGCGTCGATGAACAAATCGACGAAGGTTGGCTACGGGACGAGAGTTTTCTGCCTTTGCTAGAGATGGAAAAGACGGAGGATGTTAATGCAGTCTCCTTCTACCCCAAACAAGAGGCAACGGAGCATCTCGAGCTCCGAAAGCCCGAAAACAAGCTCAAACCTTCTATTATCAAACCTCCTAACGTTGATCTCAAAGAGCTTCCTAACCATTTGGAGTATGCATTCCTGCAGGGGGAGGACCAACTCCCGGTAATCATAAACTCTTCCTTGGAAAAAGAACAAAAAGTTAAACTCTTAGAGGTCCTAAAAAAATACAAGGGGGTACTCGCATGGAGTGTGGCCGACATTAAGGGGATTGACTCAACTTTTTGCACACATAAGATTCTTATGGAGGAAGATTATAAACCTACTGTGCAACCCCAACGGCGAGTGAACCCTAACATTAAGGAAGTAGTAAAGAAAGAAGTTATCAAACTTTTGGATGCAGGACTGATTTACCCGATCTCGGATAGCCCATGGGTCAGTCCCGTGCAGGTTGTACCTAAAAAGGGTGGAATGACTGTAGTAAAGAATGACAAGGGTGAGATGGTGCCCCAGAGAACTGTCACTGGATGGCGGGTTTGCATCGACTATCGAAAGCTCAATGATGCCACGAGGAAAGATCACTTTCCCTTACCATTCATTGATCAGATGTTAGAAAGATTATCTGGACACGAGTACTATTGCTTCTTGGATGGATTCTCTGGATATTTTCAAATCCCCATAGCACCCGAGGACCAAGAAAAGACCACGTTTACTTGCCCCTATGGAACGTTTGCTTACAAAAGAATGCCTTTTGGGCTATGTAATGCTCCCGCCACTTTCCAACGTTGCATGACCGCAATCTTTCACGAACTCATGGAAGACAGCATGGAAGTGTTCATGGATGACTTTTCAGTCTTCGGAAACTCCTTCGACCGCTGTCTTGCTAATTTAGAAAAGATGCTTAAACGTTGTGAGGAAACCAACTTGGTGTTAAACTGGGAAAAGTGTCATTTCATGGTAAAGGAAGGGATAGTGTTAGGGCATAAGATCTCAGGGAACGGAATAGAGGTGGACCAAGCTAAAGTTGAAGCTATATCTAAGCTACCATACCCCACGACTGTTAAGGCAATACGCAGCTTTTTGGGGCACGCCGGATTTTATCGGAGATTCATAAAAGACTTCTCCAAAATTGCCCGGCCAATGACTCAATTGCTTGTGAAGGATGCTCCATTCGATTTTTCCCAAGAATGCAAAGATGCTTTCGATCTCTTAAAAAGGGAACTCACTCAAGCTCCAATCATGATCACACCCAACTGGGAGTTACCATTCGAAATCATGTGTGACGCTAGCGACTTCGCTGTCGGGGCTGTATTAGGTCAACGACATGACAAGCTTTTCCAACCTATTTACTACGCTAGCAAAACCATGAATCCTGCTCAAGAGAATTACTCCACCACCGAAAAAGAATTATTAGCCGTAGTATTTGCATTCGACAAATTCCGACAATATCTTGTCCTTTCAAAGACAGTCGTCTTCACTGATCACTCAGCTCTTCGATATCTGTTTGCGAAGCAGGATGCCAAGCCACGACTAATTCGGTGGATCTTGTTGTTACAAGAATTTGATGTTGAGATTCGCGATAAGAGGGGGGCAGAGAATCTAGCCGCAGATCATCTATCTCGTCTTGAAAACCCCTTGAATAAGCACGATAGAAGTGAGATTAGGGATTCGTTTCCTGACGAAAAACTAATGTCAATGATGGATTCGGAGCCATGGTACGCCGACTTTGCTAATTACTTCGCAAGTAGATGTAGGCTTGTTCCAGAACACCTGACTAAGTACGAGAGGAAGAGGTTCTTCTCCCAACTAAAATACTACTTTTGGGATGAACCCTTTTTATTCCGAAGGTGTCCTGACCACATTATAAGGCGTTGTGTTTCGGAAAATGAGGCAGTTAAGATTATGAGGGAATGTCACTCTGGTCCCTCTGGCGGGCATCATGGGATAAACGTTACCGCCCGAAAGATTCTCGATGCGGGATTCTATTGGCCCACAATTTTCCGTGATGTAAAAGAAATGGTGCAGGCGTGCGATGCATGTCAACGAGCCGGAAATATATCACATAGGGATGAAGCACCCCAGAACTTTATACAAGTCTATGAAGTATTTGATGTTTGGGGGATTGACTTCATGGGACCCTTTCCATCCTCGGGGGGAAACGAGTACATCTTAGTCGCCATTGACTATGTTTCGAAATGGGTTGAGGCACAAGCCCTTAGGACCAATGATGCCAGAGTAGTCATTCATTTCCTGAAAAAGCTTTTCGCAAGATTCGGGATTCCGAAAGCTCTCATCAGTGATAGGGGACACATTTTTGCAATGCACAAATGGAAAAGGTCATGAAGAGGTATGGAGTACCCCATCGATTCTCAACCGCCTATCATCCACAAACCAATGGCCAAGTCGAAAACACCAATAGAGCTATTAAGAGAATACTTGAAAAAACGGTTAGTCAAAACAGAAAGGACTGGTCATTCAAACTCGACGAAGCCTTATGGGCATTCCGAACTGCTTACAAAACACCTATTGGAACAACCCCATTCTGCATGGTGTATGGTAAGGCATGTCACTTACCGGTAGAGTTAGAACACAAGGCTTATTGGGCGCTTAAGGCATGCAACTTAGATTACACAGCTGCTGGGAACAATAGGTTTTTGCAATTACACGAGCTTGATGAGCTTAGACTAGAAGCCTACGAATCCTCCATCACATATAAAGAGAGAGCTAAAAGATGGCATGATCAAAGAATTAAGAAACCCAAAGAATTTTCAGAAGGAGACAAGGTCCTATTATACAATTCTCGGTTGAGATTATTTCCGGGAAAACTTAATTCTAGATGGTATGGGCCGTTCACGGTAAAGAATTCTTCTAAATTTGGAGCGGTAGTGTTAATTGATGATGAAGGTAGGGAATTCACGGTTAACATACAACGTGTAAAACATTACCAAGAAAATAACAATGAAATGATTAATGAGGAGGATGTGATGTTTGATGATGAGATCACGTAGTAACCCATGACTTTGAGTCTAACTACAAGACTCGTAAATAAAGAAAAGCGCTTCTTGGGAGGCAACCCATGTTTTGTGTGATTTTATTTGTTTGATTGTTATTTGCTTCCGTATGCATGTTTTATTTTTATTGTTGGTTGATCATGTTTCTAAACTAAATTGTGGAAATACTTTACTATGTTGTTTGGCCTAGTCTTAACTCCAACCTAAAAGTATTTTTTGCAAAAGATAAGTGTAAGGGGAAACCCCAAATATGTTTTTAAGAAACAAACCGATCATGATTCTCCACGATAATAAATGAACATGTATATTCGTATTTGTTAGAGTCAAATGCTTGTATTGAGTCATAATGAAGTTTTGCAGGATTTTCCAGGAAGTAGGACCAAGTTTTTCCAGAAATTTTCTGGAAACTTAACATAAGAATTTCTGCAGGTCCATTCTGACGGCGACAGAGTTTACTCTTGACGGCGTCAGGAGTTAAAATCTGGAAATTTTACCGGTTTTGTTTTTCTAACGGAGTCTTATGGTTTTTGTGAATTATTAAGTTTTATAATCTCCAGGAAATCTGCAAACTTCATTCCACAAGCATTATATCTTACTTTGTTTTCCAGGATTTAGGAACTTATATAGGATGCCGCCGATTTTACGCGAGGTTGTCCTGTCTATTTTGTCAGGATTTACAGGTTATGTTCGACAAGGAGATGATTTATATTCTAGAAGGGAAGCTTTGATTGTTCGTTTTCTTGGAAGAAGATTTAACCTGGCCATCTAAAATCCATACCGAGCGAATCAGGGGAGTATTTGATTTCATTCTCTTTACTTTTTCACTTTTACATTCTTTACTTGAACATTGGGGACAATGTTCATCTTAAGTGTAAGGGGAGGGTAAAAAGATGATACCTTACATATGCACTTTCGCTTGAGTTTGTTTTGTTTGATAGTAGATGTGTAATAAAACTATGAGAAATACTTGTTAGTGCAATTTTAGCGCCAATTTTAAATTTTTTTACAACATTTAGGAGTGAAACTTTAGCCATAGCAAGCGTCTCATGGATAGGAGATTGTATGACTAGCACATAACCGTATATTCAGAAAAATTTTCCACAAAAAAATGTGAGGTTCGCCTTTAGATTTGATAGGAAAAGCATTCACTATTAGTGCTTATGAGTGTACCGGTAGCATTTAGATTCTAGAACTTGCGTTAGTGATGCATCCCGAGACCGCTAGTGAGACTACATTCGTGTGGTAGGATTTACTACATGATAAGAGGCATTAGGATCACCCTTGTGTTAAACCCGTATCATGATTACTTGACCACTTAAGTCATATTACTTGGCTAGTTAAGTCAACTAATTTTTCCCACACCCCTAGCGTTGTACTCATTTTTAGTACACGAAACCCCTAGTACACCCCTCCGAGCCTATCTTTTCGTTTCTAACTTTAAGCATTTTACTTAAAGGAAGAATTTGTTACACCCCACTTAAATGTACAACCAAATCGCCTTAGCCTTCCGTTTATGCGCTCATTTTTAGTGCATTATTGTTATTTGTTAAACCCTAAGTTAACTATCTAATTGATTACATGGTTGCTAAGTCGAGTCATATCCTTGTACATATTGTTTTGGGACGATTGGGACTCATGGGTAAGTACTTATTTTATGGAGTAATGGGGAACAACATCATTTATTACCCCCATATGAACGTTAATCTTAAAAGTGCTTCAAGTGTTTTGATTTTCTTAATTCGAGTCATTAGATTAGTTTAATGTAAAGTATGTAAAGATTCAAGTGTAAGGGGAATTCTCATCCCCTATGATGTATTATTTTGGATGGTAGGGTAAGAGTGTATGTCTAAAATTAAAAAAAAAAAAAAAAAAAAAAAAAAAAAAAAAAATCGAAAAATCAAGAAAAAAAGGAAAGAAAAAAATAGAAAAAGAAAAAAAGAAAAAAACATACGGACTACCATCCCGTTTCATTCTATGTTTATTTTATGTTTTTGTTATTTTTCATTTATTAGCTTAAGTCGAGTCTAGTCTTGGCTTAGCAACGCCATATTGTACATGTAATTAAGCAAGATTGTTAACTCGCCACCAGTAAAACTTCCTTTATCCAACAAAGCCGTGTAATTCATATCCCTATACCTAACGTTACAACCCTTTAAAAGACCTCTTTGATAGTTTATCCTAGGTGCTTACGCCATGTGGTGGAGGTTTGATCCTTTCCCAAGCCTATGGTAATCTATTTTGCTATGACAGGTAGTGAGAGATATCTTCCATTTCCATAATGTTATATTACTTTATTACACCCGAGAGATGTGAGTATCTAAACACTATTTGTGAGGTGCTTGTGTATGATTTCCGTGCTTGTCTATTGGTCTTTAGTGGAACGATTATTTGTTGTAATTACTTTTATATTAGTGTTAAATGACCCCTAACTTGTCTTTTGAGTAGAATAAAAGCTCATTTGCTTGAGGACAAGCAAATCTCAAGTGTAAGGGTATATGATGAGGCGAAAAATGATCCATTTTTAGGGGGTCATTTAAGCCCGAATCCGAATTTATTTGATCAAATATTGCCCTAAATCGTTCCTTTTGTGATTTTAGGTACTTGGAGAGTGAATTCTGGAAAAGAAGCCATTTTGGACGTTTTTGGAGCATAAAAGTGAAGAAAACGGCAAAGTATCAATTTTCCATGCTGGAAGCACTAGGTGACGGCGTCAAGAGTTACACCTGACGGCGTCAGATAGCAAGAATAAAATACCGTAGGTGGTGACGGCGTCAAAAGCCATCCTGACGGCGTCAAAAGTCCCAAGAATAAAATACCGTAGGTGGTGACGGCGTCACACAGGCCGTCATAAGGAGATCAAGGCCGTCCGAGGAAGTATTTGGCGGCGAGGTGACAGCGTCACATGTTTGTCTTGACGCCGTCAGCCCAGTTTTCCTATATATAGTTTTCTAGTTTTTTCATTAAAAGGAGAGAAGTTTTGGAGAAACCCTAAAGACGAATTTGGTGCAACTTTTACAGGTTTTTCAAGGGTTCCAAACCCTTGATACCTTGCATTATAATTGAGATAAGTGTTCTTCTAATTCAATCAATATATCTATGTGTTGGTTGTCTATATCTTGTTCTTGTCTCAATTCCATTATGCTAGGCTAGATCTCTCTTGTGTTTGCTTAGATCTAATGAAACCTAGATATTGATTATGTGTTGATTACTTGTTTATTCTTGTTCTTGGATGAATGATTTTATATGTTAGGCTTAAGAAAATTGGCAGATCTCCAAATGGTAACATGCTTGAACGTCTTAAGAAACATGAACCGAGGCGTACTAGGTCTTTATTGGTTGTATTTAATGCATGAGCCACTGTTTACAATCCCTATAGTTGTGCTGGGTCATGGTGTAGGAGGAGATAAGAGCTCATAGAATTGGGGAGTTATGTATGCCACCCCATAAATGGTATTAAGGAATACGATCCGTCATCCATGCAATTATAACAAGTAATTAACATGTAAAAGATATCTAGGGAGTAATGAAGTCTAAGTAAACACATTTTCTCCAATTACTGCTCACAACTTTAGTATAATTAGTTTATTTTCATTTTTATTATTTTATTTTGATTGCATCTTAGTTTTGGGTTAGTTGAATAGCAACTAATTCCGCCCACTCTTTCAAAACCCGAGATTTTACTTGCTTTCATAAAAACATAAAAATACAAAAATAATCATCTCTCACCTTTAGAACTAGTAATTTAGGCTTTCTAATCCTAGCGACACTATTCCTAAGCTGAACGATCAATCCCCCGGTACTTGTCACTATACTATACTACAACGATCAGGTACACTGCCTGGTGGGGGTTGTAAGTTCTCGAGATCCCTCGAGAGGTAAAGCAAGGTGCGATTCCCACGCATCATAAACTAAATAAGTGCATTGATTGAATTTGAACTTGAACTTGAAGATGCTTTTTCTCTTGAGCATTATTAGAAATTAACTTGAATCGTTGTGAACTTTTACCCACTTGAGCTTGCCTGGATTGCTCTTGGGAAAAAGAAAAAAAAAAAGAAAAAAAAGTCAACCTTGAATAGTTTGGTTGCACTTGATACTAGACCCATAATTAAATTGTAGGATTTTGATTTAGGTTTTGGATGTTCAAAAAATATTCGTATTCGGATATCCGAAAAATTGATCAAAATTTATTAAAAGGTTGGGTTTTACGAAATGTCAGTTTTGAAAGTCATTTAAAAGTTTTCCGAAAATTATAGATATTTGGATATTTGGATATATAAAACTATTATCCAAAATTTCGGATATCCGAATTTGAAGAACTTAGCTAAAATAACAGGTTTAACATAAAACCATCAACTCAAATTTTGGATATCCGAAAATCGGAAAAACCAAAAACAAACCGAACTTTGGTGCGGAGTTTGGTTTTAAAAGACTTAAAACCGAATTTTGAGTTCGGAGTTTAATTTTAGCCAAAAAAAAAAAAAAAAAAAAAAAAAAAAAAAAATCTCAAACCAAAGAAGCCGACCCACATAAGTTGAATCTACAACACATGTTAAAACTTACCAGCAAAATCAGAAGAGTTTGTGGTTTGCAAATATAAAAGTATGTAAGTAGGAATTTCGCGGTATGCATGGTCGCTCGAGACTACCTGTATATTGAAACACTACGTCGATATGATGAATTTATGCCATACATTATAATATTCATATGACAATTCACACTAATACGTGAGATGTATAATGGTCAGTGGCGGATGCAGGATTTTCAATCATGTGTGGCACGATTCTCGGCTCGCTTCACTTCATGGGTAACTCTTAATTTTAGTTGTCTAACGAGTAGAGTGAAGCTAGTTGTTTTTACGATTCCGTTATTGTATATGAATAATTTTAGAAACAAAATAAATCTTTTGAATCATAAACTACATTCTTTCTAGTTAAAAATGTTTCACTTGACAAGTTTATGTCTTATAAAGTGGTGAGACCATTGGTCTTTAACTCTCAGGACTAAATTTATGGTCATAATTTTCTATGTTCAAATTTGTCTATCCAAAACTATATAAAAAAAGACAATACACACGATTTAAAATAGAATTCGTATCAAATGATATTTGATTAGATTCCCTATGCAACTACTCACTTTACTACCGTGTATTAATTTAATTAAAACAAATTTATAGACCTGCCTCGACAAATTAAACTAGCTAAACAACAAATAAGTGTAAAATATTATTTAAAGAGTAAAGACTACTCGTACTATTCATCGTCTTCTCGGGTTCTGCCTCCTCATTTGTTTTCTTTTCTTCAAGAACAAAACTAAAAAAACACTTTTTTGTCTTATTTTTGTTCATTTAAATGCACTTCCATACTAAACTTTGTGTAACCCTTTCAAAGAATCAAAAAGTCTCGAAGAAAATTGCACTGCCTCGCCGAAGATTGTATGTAGCACGTGCCACACGTGGCTCGCACATAGCTCCGCCCAAAATTCCCGGGTCTTTGATCACCTTTCTCAATAACCCCAATTATACTTTCAGAGGTGTTGAGATTAAGAAAGACTTCGAGAAATTAGCATATAAAAGAACATTGCTTGAGTAAAATAAGAAGACTTTTGGTTCAAACATTGCGGATTTACTTGAGCTGGTGGTGGAGAAGGGTCTTTGCAAAGATAAAGAAGGTGTAGGCATGATTAGCTTAGCTAAAATGGTGCTCGGCAAGGTAGTGAAGAAGGATGAGAATGCAAGGATGAGCATCTGGCACAAAGACTGAGGATCAGGTGAAGTATGCAAGCATCGATGCATATATATTTATCTTTTGAAATTGGGATGGTATGTTGGAAAAATGATTTATGTGTTTGAAATTTACTTTCCATCTTAATTTCTGTTTTGTTGAATGATCATATTCTTGAGATTTTAGCATGCATCCTCTAAAGTTTGACAATCTCATAAATATGTACATACTATCTTTTATTTAGCAAATAAAGTTATATTAATTGGGAGATGAAATTGAAATTACATCACATGTCTTGTCATGAATACGATCATGCAACCTATGGGATTAAACTTTGAATATTATGAGACAATAAACTAAATAAGTGCATTGATTGAATTTGAACTTGAACTTGTTGATAATTCAAACGAACGAAACAAACAAACAAATACGAACAAACAAAGCGGAAGCTTTATTCAAATACCAAATCAAATTACAAAACCAAATTCAAAGACAAATTCTAATTCAAAGGTACCAAACCCTAATTCAAAAGGTACAACTAATTCTAATGCCAATGATCCCTATTTATAAGGCAAAACTAACCGTCATAGATTAGTTTCCAAATTCGAATCAAACTTGTAGTACAAGTCACCCAATTTACCAAAGTTACCAAACAACCCTTAGAGTTTAAGTCACTTTCTAACAATCTCCACCGTGACTTCAACTCCTCTACCTGCTTCAAATCAAATTCAAAATTCCAAATTCCGAATTCCAAATTTCAAATTCCATAATCCAAATTCCAAATTCCAAATGCCAGAGATGCTAGCCAAATTCAAATCAAACGATCGATTCCCAAAAACGATCCAAAACAAACCGAACAAATACAAACGCCGATAACTTCAAAAACGAACAATCAAACGTTAACCGACAAAATTCAAAATGGTCAACCAAACGAATAAATCGGCCCAAACGATCTTCAACAAAGACAATCAAATACGAGCAACCAACTTCAAAAGCCCGACAAACGAAGATCAAAATTTTCCAACTAACAAATTCCAAACGATCGAACAAATTTCAAATGACTTGAACCAAGTCTTCGAACACCAAATCGATCTTCAAATTCAAATTCCAATGGTCCACTTATATAATAAGAATTACGACCCAAATATCAAATTCAAATTCTAATGACCCACTTATCGATAAGTATTATGGTCCAACTTCAAACTTATTATCCAAGTATCAAACAAATTCAAGCTAATAAATAACTTGACGAACGGACCCTAATAATTCAAATGTCCCAAATATGATATCGATAATAATTCTAATGACCCACTTATTACGATAAGAATTATGGTCCAAATTCAAATACAACCCAAAAGAAACAAATTCAAACAAAATCTTCAAATTAACCACAAATTCAAACAAGTACTAGCAATATTCAAAACAAAACAAATGCTAACGTCAGATTCCAAAAGTCTATAGTATTAGACCAAACCAAAGATTAATTCCGAAACAAATTCTTAGTTAAATTGCGGAGGCCCAATTCAAGTCCAAAAGCCAAAATTCCAAAACAAAATTCACCAAATCTGAGATATCCAAAACGATTGTTGATGTCGTCGCAAACTAATTATTCCAAATTGACAAAAAAACAATCGTATCCCAAAAAACCAAACGAAACCTTTGAAACTAAAATCCCAAACGATTCTTGAAAACCAAAAACAATCAAACTCTTTTTTCCTCTTCTTCTTCATGGCTTAACAAACCTGGCTCTTGATACCACTTGTTGATAATTCAAACGAACGAAACAAACAAACAAATATGAACAAACAAAGCGGAAGCTTTATTCAAATACCAAATCAAATTACAAAACCAAATTCAAAGACAAATTCTAATTCAAAGGTACCAAACCCTAATTCAAAAGGTACAACTAATTCTAATGCCAATGATCCCTATTTATAAGGCAAAACTAACCGTCATAGATTAGTTTCCAAATTCGAATCAAACTTGTAGTACAAGTCACCCAATTTACCAAAGTTACCAAACAACCCTTAAAGTTTAAGTCACTTTTCTAACAGAACTTGAAGATGCTTTTTCTCTTGAGCATTAGTAGAAATTAACTTGAATCGTTGTGAACTTTTACCCACTTGAGCTTGCCTGGATTGCTCTTGGGAAAAAGAAAAAAAAAAGAAAAAAAAAAGTCAACCTTGAATAGTTTGGTTGCACTTGATACTAGACCCATAATTAAATTGTAGGATTTTGATTTAGGTTTTGGATGTTCAAAAAATATCCGTATTCGGATATCCGAAAAATTGATCAAAATTTATTAAAAGGTTGGGTTTTACGAAATGTCAGTTTTGAAAGGCATTTAAAAGTTTTCCGAAAATTATAGATATTTGGATATATAAAACTATTATCCAAAATTTCGGATATCCGAATTTGAAGAACTTAGCTAAAATAACGGGTTTAACATAAAACCATCAACTAAAATTTCGGATATCCGAAAAACGGATAAACCAAAAACAAACCGAACTTTGGTGCGGGGTTTGGTTTTAAAATACTTAAAACCGAATTTTGAGCTCGGAGTTTGATTTTAGCCAAAAAAAAAAAAAAAAACATCTCAAACCTAAGAAGCCGACCCACATAACTTGAATCTACAACACATGTTAAAACTTACTAGCAAAATCAAAAGAGTTTGTGGTTTGCAAATATAAAAGTATGTAAGTAGGAATTTTGCGGTATGCATGGTCACTTGAGACTACCTATATATTGAAACACTACGTCGATATGATGAATTTATGCCATTACATTATAATATTCATATGACAATTCACACTAATACGTAAGATGTATAATGGTCAGTGGCGGATGCAGGATTTCAATCATGTGTGGCACGATTCTCGGCTCGCTTCACTTCATGGATAACTCTTAATTTTAGTTGTCTAACGATTTGGGTGAAACTAGTTGTTTTTACGGTTCCGTTATTGCATCTGAATATAGAAACAAAATAAATCTTTTGAATCATAAACTACATTCTTTCTGGTTAAAAATATTTCACTTGACAAGTTTTTGTCTTATAAAGTGGTGAGACCATTGGTCTTTAACTCTCTGGACTAAATTTATGGTCATAATTTTCCATGTTCAAATTTGTCTATTCAAAACTATATCAAAAAAGACAATACACAGGATTTAAAATAGAATTCGTATCAAATGATATTTGATTAGATTTCCTATGCAACCACTCACTTTACTACCCCGTATTAATTTAATTAAAACAAATTTATAGACCTACCTCGACCAATTAAACTAGCTAAATAACAAATAAGTGTAAAATATTATTTAAAGAGTAAAGACTACTCGTACTATTCATCGTCTTCTCCGGTTCTGCCTCATTTGTTTTCTTTTCTTCAAGAACAAAACTTAAAAAACACTTTTCTGTCTTATTCTTGTTCATTTAAATGCACTTCCACACTAAACTTTGTTTAACACTTTCAAAGAATCAAAAAGTCTCGAAGAAAATTGCACTGCCTCGCCGACGATCGTATGTGGCACGTGCAACACGTGGCTCGCACATAGCTCCGCCCCTGATAATGGTATGTATCCAAGTAAGTTATGTGCAAGAAAAATAGGGAAATCATTTAATTATTGTATCCACATGTAACTTATTTTATTTATTTATTTTATTCAAACAAGATAGAAAATAGGTTGTTGGGGTACGCAATATCAGTGCAACAAGCCTTTGAGTACCTTGTTTTTATGTGTAACATTTCTTACCATTTATTCATCAACACCCTATGATGGTTCCTACCTTCCCAACTACCCAATTTTACTTTGAGTACTTTTGCAATAAATTGAACAACCACCACCCCATTTAACCAATACTTTCTTCATTATCCCTTCTTCATCTTTATAAATTTCATTATTTATGATTCCGTTACAAATATACGAGGCAAACATGGGTAGCTTAAGGGTAAAACAAGTAAATCAACAATTTTCAAAAGCCTCTCATTTACTAGGACCTTTTATATGTATAAAGTCAGAAACAGGTTTTCTTGGTCGCCATCTTAAGAGATCTGATTATTTAATGCCTCAGTTAGCCGATAAATGTTAAATAATTAAAAATTTTTAGTGCTCTTACTTTTTAAGCCTGAAAGTTTTAGTATGTTAAGCCCAATATATTAAGTATATATTTTGACTTAAAAAAGAAAATTAATAAACCTACCTAAATTGTGGTTAGAAGAGTGTTATCAATAACTTTTTAAATTTAACAATTAGCGTTAATGAATCATCGTTTAGTTTTCCACAATCATACTTTTACTCTGTGAGTTTCTTTCACCTCCTCTTATTATTAAATCGAAAGAGCTTTCAAGACTTCAAATCTCTATTAGAAGGTCTTGTTCCACCAAAGAAATTGCCAAATAAATGATTGTAGAACAAAAATTTGAAGAAAAAGTAACTATTTGTAGAAATAGAAAATATAGCCTAAGATTTTTTGAACTAGTTATTACATTTTAAATCAAGCTATATAATCACTTGAAAGTATATTTGACCAATTTAAATGTATGTAAGTATGTAACCTTCACGCTCCAAGGTGAAGTGATGTCATGGGCTTCACGTTTGAAGCTTAGCCTTCACGTGTGGTCTTCTTGCACCATATCGCCCCGCCTAAGGGTGAAATGGTCATTCCTAAGGCAAATTGCTCTGAAAAAGTACATAAAGATGCGAAAAATTAAAAGTTTCCATTTTTAATACACTAAAAATTATAAAAAAAAATGGCAAATATGACATTTTAAAACAATTAGCTCTTAAAATTATAACCATCGATAAATTTTGATGTCAGATTGAACGTAGTGATTATGGAGAAAACTTAATCTACCTGGTGGGTAAACTACCCAGCGACTAAAAACACAATTAATGATTGCTTGTAAGGCATGAAAGAAATAAAAACACAATTAATGCTTTGTTCCTTCTCTCCCAATGACTGAATGCTACATCATCCGGGTAAACTACCCAGTGGGTAGGTGTATCCATGCCCAGTGATTATACCTTTTTCCAATGATAAGTGTCACATGCATACATATGGAAACGGAAATATATACGTATACATACATTGGAGTGAAGATCAATTATTTTTTTTAAATAAACATTTATAGTCGAACATTACCAAAATAAATCGCGTGTATTTATTTTATGAAAATGAACTTTGACCGATGATCTGTTAGATATACTACACGTAGCTTACCTGGCCGTTTACACACCGACCGTTTACACACTGGACGCACATAAATTAACTACCTAAGTGCGCTTAAATTTGCTTCAAAACTAGGTAAGCCCGCACCAAATCTACCAGCGCATATTAAACGTAGGCATGCTTCAAATAAGCCAAAACTTATGCGCACTCAAAACCTTCAAGCGCACTTGTGCTTAGGTTCGCCTCGAATAAGCCAAAAATCCAAAAAGACACAACTTCATAAATGAACAATCTCAAGCGCACTTATAAAACCTTATGCGCCTTCAAGACAATAAACTATTGCGCGCTTCTAAAATTCGTAACTACACAAAATTCCTAAATGACAAACCTAGGCGCATATTTAAAACTAATGCGCGCTTAAAGTCCTAGGTGCATATCTTGAGTGTGTATTTGATGTTGGGTAGATGCCTGCTTTTATCAATGAATGTGAGCAATGTATATCAATGAATTTGAATTAAAATTGAATGGATGGTAGGTAAAATTGAATCAATGAATGTGGTTGATGCATGCAAATCTTATCAATGGATGGGATGTAAGGTAGAATTGAATTAGAAGCTGCAAATGAAAAGATGGAAATATAAAGTAAATGGTTATTTTAGCTAATGCATTTATTGACTAAGAAAAAAGACAACATTTATCGGTACCTAAAAGAGCACGGTACCATAATGCATTTCATGCGTTATTCCTATGTGGCAATTATGTGGCAATCTCATTTCTCACGTTAACACGTTACCATGATTTCCTAGTGTGTGGCGTTGGGCTTGCGTTTCAACGTACGTTAATTTGGCAACGTGCGTTGCAATGTGAGCCTGTGTAAATTGGTATGAAAAAATTTGTAAAAAGTGGTGTTATTGGGTGTTATGATTTTCTGCTGTTTTTTAGTGTTGTGTTATTTGGTGTTGAGATGATGTGGCGCTGACGTGACGCTGAGTTATTTCATAACTCAAGTTATGGTACCCTTTGCTCTAAGATTTGGCTACACGGTGGATGAAAAATACCCACATTTACCGCTTGGAGGACACGACAATATAACGCCCAGATAGGAAAGCCAATACTAAAGTGCTTTATATGGCATTAACACAATAAATTTAAGTATATCATCATTGACTATAGACCAATAATACTATACTGGGGAACATGATGACACATGTAGTCTGATAGACCTAACTCGCATTATGAAGGCTTATGGGCCACTTGCTAAGCCACTCTAAAGATGGTCATTGGATGAAAGGCATCTCCAAATGACATGTGTCGAAAGGCCATAAAGATATTCTTTAATATTGCACCATTAGTCTTTTACTAATAATGCAATATTGGGGAGGACATACTAATGTATGTGTCCGAAGAACACGTGCCAAAAGACAGACGATACACTTATGTTGAAGGGCACAGGCCGAAAGGCCATAAAGGTATTCTTTAAGTATTGCACCATCAACCGATAATACAATACTTGGGGGGGGGGGAGGGGGGGGGGGACATATTGGCGTATGTGTCCAGACGACACATGCCGAACCAAAGAGTCTCCATCAATCCGAAGGAGTTGGTCCGAAGGAACTAGAGACGAATGATCAAAATATAAAGGACCACCCCTTTATCCAGGTAAGTCTTTTTATCCAGCGGTCGTTCCTAGCGCCGCATATATAACCCGGATATTGCAGAATTGTGTCCCCCACGTCACTTGACACCTAGCACATAGACTAGGTGTAGCTCGGCGTGTTCCTTCCTAAGACAAAACAGGTATCGAGGTTACCAATTTGGTACCTACCCTTTTTCTCTCTCAATATATACTACTCTCTCATCTCATTTCATATAATCTCATCCTAGACACACAATACACCGCAATACGTTATATACATTCATGCTAAATCCTTTGCATACGAGGTACTGACTTGACCGTCAAAGGGTGGTTCCCAGGGCTTCGCTATCAGGACCCTTTCTAACGGGTTCTTTTATGTTTGTAGCACACTTCAAAGCTCGAGACAAGAATGGATGGCACGTGAAAGCTGTCAAGATCTACCATACGGAAATATGCTTCAACACACTTAATATTTGTTGAATCTAATGAGTTACGAGTGTGATAGATCAAGCAAATAAGCTTACTAGTAAACTAAAAACAAACAGAAACCGAATCTAAACCAGAAGAGCATGCAGGCTGATATAAGACCGATTATAGATGGTCAATCTCCTAAGAACTAGATAGGGAACGAGATGATAAGGCCCTTAGAGCGGGCAAGACTCCAAGAACTAGAGAGAACTAGACTTTAATATTCTTCTTCATTCATGTCCAATCTAAATGAGTTACAAAGTATTTATAGGAAAGAAAGATGCAGTTACGTACTAGCGACAAAGGAAACATGCAATGAACATGGGATCATGCTAAAACTAATAATGAAGAAAGGACGTGGGATATGTATGCTCCACTAAACACATGCATGCACTACTAATTAAAACCAACTGTTGACTATTTCTTGTTAGACTCCAACTCGTATCATATCACAGGTCACATGCCCTGATGTGCACTGTTAAAATAATGCCACCCAAGGTATAAACTAAAAAGCAGTACAGAAAAAACAAAGTCGAATCAATCACCCAACACACGAACATCATCTAACAATCATTAATGAAACCAAAGCTTCCTAGATATATAGCCACGACAAAGTCATAGATTTTGGATCATCACTAGAAATTAAAATTTACTAGCACTTTACTTTAAATTACTTCCATCGTCATATATTGATGGATTTCTCAGTTCAAAGGATCACGCAATCTCAACATTTGGAGACCTCTGTTGGTTTCCTTTTCTTCTTCCTGGAAACTGTTCAGATAATTAACAAGAATTCAAAGAAGTAAAAGAATATTATACATGCATACAAAATTAGATGATAATAGAGAACAATAGTGTACGGACCTTCTTCCTTTGTAAAGGTCAGTGTTTGTTTATTTTGATAACGTAATTCTGGCTTCATTGACTTCAAACTGGAGTAGATCTTGGCTTTGGAAGGAGAAGACCACTCGATTCGAATATTAGTTTGGCCTTTATCTTCTTGTTGAAGTAGCTTCGCAGATATAAACTGTAAAAAATATATTTTTACAAGTAATGAAATAAAAGGCATGTTACTATTTGATGTCTTATATCTTTATGAATTGCTAACTTACTAATGAAATAAAAGGCATAGTTCAATTTTAAATTTTCTGGGACACTCATAACACGAATCTAACACGGCACTTAATTACCCAATTTCTATTAGGTTTTTTTTGGGTAAAAGGTCAACGACCCGGTAAATATATTACTCCAAAAAACGTTTAAGTACAACGGATATGGGTGAATCCTATATCTCAGCCCGTTACATAGGCGAAAAGCTTACATAACAAGATACTTCCTATTTTCAAAACAAGAAAACAAACCATTACTCACATGATAGTATTGACTCTGACAAAAGATAAACTACTTCCTACGACCTTGGAGATTAAAACCATAAATGGCATTAAGAGCATCCAATTCCCCTAGAAGATCATAAATTTGCTTCGAATAATCATCATAGTCATACTCATCTTCATGCTCATCACCACCACCAAAAAGATTTGCTGATTCGTCGAACGTGTTAAGAACCTCATCCTCCTCACTATTAGAAACCACAACCTCACCCACCTTTGAAAATGGGTTAGCCCTCTTAGTGATAGAGGTAGACGGAATAGGATGACCAGCATCATCCACAAGAGTAGCTTTCCCTTCGATCAGTAGCTTTTCAAGCTTACTAATTTTCTCAACAATAGGAGTAGAACCAACTTCCATTGTTCCCATAGAATCACTTACAAACGGTTGTTGCATATCACACACAAGAGGGACTTGTGATCAGGGGCGCAGCTTCTAGGGGGGGGGGGGGGGGGGGGCGCCCGACCCCCCGAATTTTTTTTTTGCGATGTAGGGGTATATAGTTTTCGTGTAGAAAAATTTCGGTATATTCGGTATACCTGAAATATAGCCTTAGGAAAAAAAAAAATTTAGATCCCGACCCCCCACTTAAAAATTCCAAGCTTCGCCACTGCTTATGATGAAGTACCAGTCTTAACCGACTCATCCTTATTAACTTCCATTGTACTGCCAGGATCCACATTCTTGTTAGTAACACCCTTAGGAATACCAAACCAATTTCTATTAGGTTTAATTATATACTATACTATCTTTAGATGTGAGTTTTACAGCTTCAAGGGAGTGTATCTACTCGTGTAATATAGTGATGGCAAGTACCCTGGACGTTAGCAAACTCGATTTAACACTCCCTAACTATACATGATTGTATACAAATCAAGTATTAATTGATGGCAGTTAACCTAAGGTAAAATAGGTTTTCTGGTCCGTCATCTTAACCTATAATCCAAGGAAAGTGATGCAATGGTCACGCTACCAACCATCAAAAATCAAGCCGTGTCTTTGGTGTTATGGTTTGTTTGTTTTGTCTCGCGTTTGGTTTATTTTTTGTGTATTCATGTTCTCCGGTATGTCGGATACATGCAGGTGTCCGTTGTTTTGGGATACCTCGACATTTGAGTGTAAATAACGTTTCGATCATTATTTGACTGATTTTTTTTATTGATATTAAAATAGGATTTACATTAGAAGGCAAACGAGCAAGAACTGCTCCTCTTGCTTTTTTTGTATTGCAAAACCAACTCTTTTAAAAAGTAATCATCAAAACCCTAACATGTAAAACTTGCATCACATTACCAACTAAGCAAGAATGGTCTTTATCAAATAGGTGCGTCTATTAGCGATCCATGTACAAATAATCATCAACTAAACACAAAAAGTTGTCAGTAAGATGAAAAATCAAACCTGAATTAACAATGGTTTTAGTCTCTCGTTAAAACCTTTGCTTGAAAAACCAAAAAACAAAAGCTCCAAATTAAGTAATCGTAATGCCGGTTCTTCTTTGTATTGTGAGCTCACAGCCCAAAAGTATGAGTTAGAAGCCCATTAAGCAAGTTTAACGACATATAATTATTTAATTTGCTTTACAAAATACATTAATAAATAATCAATTCGATAATTTAGATGATATTAGCCATATTCGTTGGGGTTACAAAACTATAACTTAACATCAATGAGCAAGCCATATTACATTAAGCTTTAAAGTAGATTATATTCTAAAAGTCAAGTTAACTTTATTTGTATCTTGTAGTCTGCTCCTATAGAATTTGAGCAACTAAAGGTAACTCAGTCGCAACCTAATTATGAACTCGAGCATGTGTCCTCTGATGTGTATAAAATATATATAGGAAAGAATGTTATTTAAGAATGGTGTAAATTAGTCTTTGATCAGAATATTAGTTTATTATTCTTAAGTCATTACACATGTTGCCAGTCATTTCACTAAGTCGAATAGGTCCCAGTTGTGCATGCATAAAATATGCTAAAAGTAATCATAGCTGATGTGGTAACTGTAGGTGCATCCATATCGGGTATGTTTGGCGAAAGTAACTGTTGCTGGAACTGGTGCTGGTGCTGGAGATGGTGCTGGTGCTGGAGATTATAAAAAGAGATTATTTTTATAAGCTACATGAAGTAACCTTTGGTTTTAAGAGATTATGGAAGATTATTTTTTTAGAATCTCTTATAAGTTATGTCTGCCAAACAAAGATTATTTTTTAAGTAGCTTATTTTTTGAAAAAATAAGCACAATCTTTCAACAATCTTGTGTGCCAAACATACTAAATAAATCAATTCCAAATATAATGCCAATTCTTGTGAAAGAATATATATCACTTACAGCTAAGTTTTGTAAGTCTAAGTTGGATCTACCCTTTTGTATATTGTGTTTTCTCGCTTGCAGCAATGTTATGGTTAATTATACCTATAAGTTGGTGATGAAATTTCGATATTGAGATGGAAATCACTTGTTGATTTCCTGTGACATTGCATTTTCAACTTTGGAAAAAGTCTTCTTGCGGTGGAACCTCAACCCCGGTGTCCTTTTGTTGAATCGATCTGTTATGGATACGATGGAAATATGGAATTGGCAGACAAAGTCCTGATGCAGACTAACTGCACTAAACTCTTTGATGTATTTTCACAAACTATGTTATGTGTTCGATTGGATGGAGGATCAGAAAAAATATGGTGTTTGCAGCAAAACAGCCATCAAAGGATTTGATCTTAAACGATATTAAATAGTATTTTTTAAAAACCCTAAACGATATTCCTCTCTGGCGATTCTTTTAAACCCTTACTACACTTAATCGACTTTTCAATTCTCATCAGTATCTTTTGTTTTTTGCTTCGATTTGTATGTTTATTTGATCTAGCATTCGTGTTTATCATTAAACTTATCAATTTCGGTGCTTAATCCACTTGTTCTTGTGATTATTGATTAATCGTTTCTTAGGGTTTTCTAAATCGTTTTTTTTCTCTTTTAAATCGACTTTAAGGATCTGAGATCGCTGCTTATTTATTTGATCCATAGTCGGTTTAACACTTATATAATCCTCATTGTATCAATCTTATCATTATTATGTCGAGTTATATGGGTGCTGGTTGAGAGTTTGGTGGTGTTCGTGTAAACCCTAACGTTTTAGTTAGGGTTTTATAAGTGGTTGAGCTTGATTGTGGTTTGGCTGGTAGTGGGTTTTGAGAGATGAATAAAGGGTTTTTCAATACTAAGAAGGATACTAATGTTCCTAGTGTTAATGTTGACGATTTGGCTGCTAGTAGTGGTAACATGGCTACTGGTCATGATGGTAATGTATTGGGATCTCATACATCTCGTGAAGATAACATGGAGCAACTTACAAACCAAGTGAAGCCGGTTTCTCTTGGTAATGTTGTTGACGATTCGCATGGGACACTTGGGGATAAAGTTGATACGTTGGTTGGTGAAGTGTCACACGGGGCTGGTAAAGACAATGTTTATGTTGATTTGGAACAGCCTAGTGTTACACTTGACTCGGATTTGGCTTTTGATGCTTCTAAAAAGTGTCATGTGGAACAATTGATTACTAATGCGCATAAGAATTTTGATGAAGCCATGAACACTATTGCTGCTAATATGGCTTCCTCATTTGATACTCCTCCTTCGAATGCTACTGCTGTTCCTAATGCAACTAAGGTTGATTCTACTAGTGGTAATGGAGTGAAGTCGGTCTCTTATGCGGGTGTTGCTTCTAATGAATCTCATAAGCACGTGTCTAATTTTCGGAGATTAGAATGCAGCAAAAAGAAGGAAAATGTTGACCTTTCAGTCCCAATGAAAGTAGTGGAAGAGGTGAACATGAGGTTTGAGCATACACTTTATGGATATTTTCTTGGTCAGCGTCTTGCTTTTCCTGTCGTGGATTATTATGTTCGCAATGCGTGGGCTAAGTATGGGTTACAAAAGGTAATGATGAACGCTAAGGGGTTCTTTTTCTTCAAGTTTACTTCGAAGAAAGGTGTTGATGATGTGCTTGATAATGGTCCCTGGTTGATCCGTAATGTTCCTATTATTCTTAAACCTTGGAATTTGAACACTAATTTGTTGAAAGAGGATTTAACTCACATTCCGGTGTGGGTTAAATTTCATGATGTTCCTTTAGCGATGTTTTCTGAGGACGGGATTAGTTTGCTTGCTACTTTGATTGGGACTCCCAAGAGATTGGATGCTTTTACTAGTCAGATGTGCAAAGAATCTTAGGGTAGGAGTAGTTTTGCTAGATGTATGATTGAAGTGAAGTCGGATGAGGTACTTAAGGATAGCCTTACTGTTGAGATTCCTTTACTTGACGGTTCGGGTTCGACAATTGAGAAGATCCGTGTGGAATATGAGTGGAAACCGCCTCGCTGTGATAAATGCAAGGTGTTCGGACATGTTTTGGTGGATTGTCCGAAGGGTGTGCTTCCGACTGCTCAACCTCCTAAGAATGTTAATGATGGTTTTCAGACTGTTAACAATAAGAAGAAGGGTAAGCAAGCTGGTTCGAATCCGGGTCGCGGAGGTTTTACCAAACCTGTGGTGGGTAAGCATTTTGAATATCAGCCCAAAAAGACTCCTCCCGAACCAAAGAAAGCTAAGGTCAGTATGAAGAAGGCTTCTGATGTAGCTAGTACGAGTGCAATCAAGATCACTACTTCTAATCAGTTTGATGCTCTTAATATGGATAATACAGATGGTTTTGATATTCCTATGGTTGTTACTAACAAGGAAGTGGATGCTGGCAGTACAATGGAAGTTGATAATGATGAGTCGGTTACGACTGGTACTACATCACAAGTCCCTCTTGTGAGTGTTATGCAAGAACCGCATGTGAGTGATTCAATGGAAACAATGGAAGTTGGTTCTACTCCTATTGTTGAGAAAATTAGTAAGCTTGAAAAGCTGCTGATCGATGGGAAAGCTACTCTTGTGGATGATGCTGGTCATCCTATTCCGTCTACCTCTATCACTAAGAGGGCTAATCCATTTTCTAAGGTGGGTGAGGTTGTGGTTTCTGATAGTGAGGAGGATGAGGTTCTTAACACGTTTGACGAATCAGCAAATCTTTTTGGTGGTGGTCTTGAGCGTGAAGATGAGTATGACTATGATGATTATTCGAAGCAAATTCATGATCTTTCAGGGGAATTGGATGCTCTTAATGCCATTTATGGTTTTAATCTCCAAGGTCGTAGGAAGTAGTTTTCTTTTATTATAGTCTCTACTATCATGTGAGTAATGGTTTGTTTTCTTGTTTTGAAAATAGGCAGTATCTTGTTATGTAAGCTTTTCGCCTATATAACGGGCTGAGATATGGGATTCACCCATATCCGTTGTACTTAAACGTTTTTTGGAGTAATATATTTACCGGGTCGATGACCTTTTATCCAAAAAAAATCTTAAACGATATTAAACTTTTATCCTACATTTGGATTGTATCTAGAATTAGGAAAATTTCCTTAATTTGTGGGAAGTGACACTATATTCCTTGTAATGCTATTCCACTTCTATGTAATCGTGTGCTCCTAGTTTCTTACTAGGTTGCTTTCTATAATATCTTGGGTTAAAAAAATATGTTGTGCAGATGAAATGACTGTAGAAATTAAGGTAATATGAGGTTCTTTGATTTATCGATCCTCATGCAGATGACTTAAATAAAATATACTACAAGATTTCATGAAACCAATGAGGAAAGCTATGCTTTATTTTAAGTTTTACCATCACATACGGACATTAGAATTGAAGAATACTCTTTCTAATTAAAACACGCTCTTTGTTAGATAACTATTATAAACTTCAACTCTTCGATTGTCTGATACATTCTTCATCTCTCAAGTCTATCGAAAAGTCAAATATGACTTCCAAATGGATATGTCTAGCACTTACCGTTTACTTCTAATTTATAATCCAAAATACTGCCCACATGCAGATGGATTTTGAATCGGTCGATCTACATCGTCATAATATACTTAGGTTTCAATCCAGATGAATCACTTGTAACTATTCCATCTGAAAACATGGATTATAAGCATTTCAGTCACTCACCAACTTACACATTCACTGTGTCGATGAACTGGGCCAGCAAGTCATGCTGTTCTGGCTGCGACACCCCTTGTGACAACACCAAAGCCCCAATCCATGCCAGCCACCAATGCAACTTCTTTCTTCATGACCACTGCGCCAAAGCTAGGCGTTACATACAATTTCCAGCTCACGAAAGCCACCCGATCATCCTCCTCCTTTATCCTACCTACGTTAGTTACACCTTCTTCTGCAATGCATGTGGTCATCCTGGAAACTCTTTCTCTTACTGTTGCGCACTCTGCGAGTTCGCCCTTCAGGTTGGCTGTGCTTTCTAGCCATTTACCTTATGTCACCAAGCCCACCAACATCCACTAGTACTTTGCCGCGATACACCAAAAAAGTTGCATAACTGCTGCAAGATATGTAAGAACGTGATTTTGCTGCCAGTTGTGCCACCACAGTGGTGGCGCCAGAGATGTACCATGATGATTCGTCTGCAGTTCAGGTGCAGGGATAAGTAGTACACATCGGTGAAGGAGGTGGGAATGTGGATTTAGCAAGATTAGACATGTCTAACTTGTATAATATTCAGTATCAGTCGATCGCTCAAAGCATTTCCTCTTTGGGAAGAATTGGATAACCCTTCTTCATTCGATCTATCGTTTACTTTCCTTCAATTTTTCATCTAATTAATTGGTGTGTGTTTCATTATATATATATATATATATATATATATATATATATAGGGGCTTTATTTTCAAAACCCTGTTAAGTGCGAGAACTGCGAGAACTCCAATTTTACATTAGAAAACACGCATGTTCACATAAAACATGTATGTTTTCTTACATACACCTTAATACACATATCTGCGTATTAAGGTGTATGTAAGAAAACATACATGTTTTATATAAACATGCATGTTTTCTAATGCATAATTGGAGTTCTCGCAGTTCCCGCACTTAACAGGGTTTTAAAAATAAAACCATTTTGCATTGATTTGTTGCACTTAACAGGTTTTTATATGAACATTTATGTTATGCATGTATGTGTATTAAGATGTATGTAAGAAAACATACTTGTTTTATATGAACATGCATGTTTTCTAATGCAAAATTAGAGTTCTCGCAGTTCCCGCACTTAACAGGGTTCTGAAAATAAAGATACACTATATATATATATATATATATATATATATATATATATATATATATATATATATATATATATATATATATATATATATAATTATTTATTTATTTTTAAAGACAAATTCACAAACTCAACTAGAATATAAACAATAATCACTACAATTCACCCTTAGTAGGACTTGAAATGTTTGTTAAACGGAATATAAGTTTTATGCTTCCTTGATGTTATTTCACGGATGTTGTCAAGGTAACAGAGTTACATGCACTTTTTTAATGTTCATTATTATTCTTTATTAGTTGTAGTTTATTTTCATTAGCTAGTTTTATAAATAAAAAATTGTCTTGTTTTAATTCTTTTATACAGTTTATATATGAGAATTAATGTCACAGTTGTTGTAGTAAGGAAAAACACAAAAACAGAGTTACATACATGTTTTCAACTCGCCCGAAACACATTTTTTCAACTCGTACGAATCACTTCCACAGGGGTTCAATGCATTTGTAAAGATAATAAAATCAAATTAAAGCTAAATGTAATATGGCTTGCTCATTGCTGGTATATAGCACAAGCTTCCTCAAGGAATTGAAGGACCAAAAAAGTCGAGGCTAGTTGCCACATCGTTTGTCAAGACACGAAGACAAATTTTCAAGTGAAGGGGAAGTTGGATAAAAAGTAGACGCAACTTTGTATATCCTAGTACCAGAAAATGAAGTCAAACAGGAGATGATAACTATATGCAAACACTCCTCCAACGTGACACATTGGCAACCAGATGAATGGTAAACTAAAAGTAGGCAGTTGCAACTATCTATCGTAAAGGAGGATATGATAGCAACATTCAATCAGATCATATGCTCCATAGTGATAATTTATAATAGTGATTACCAGTTTTATGACGGCATATAAGCAAACATTGATTTTGATCAATTGAGTTGCCAAATAAAACTTTCAATTGACTCAACAAAACGAGGAGTCTGAAACGATCCAACAAGGTTTGAATACATAAACAGATAGGTTTGACATGGAAGTATAATAATCATTCGAACCGATAAAACTAAGATAGAAGCTTGCTCGCTCCTGAAACGATCCAACAAAAAATACTTTTACCCAAAGATCGAGAAAGTAAAATATCATCTTCTTCATATGTCCGGCAACCCTCTACCTTTACATCCATCTCTTCCTTTTTCTTAAATTGTAGCGTCTGAGCGACTTTATCACCTTCGCTCCTGAGGGATCTAATTCCACTACCAGAATATCTTTCAAGACTTCACAAAGATTATCAAGACCGGTCAAAGCATAGAAATCATAGTGAAATTCACTAGCAAAGTGTTTCTTGTAAAAATCCTCAAAAGAATCGAACATGATTTCACCACCATGCCTAGTGAATAATTCTTGAACTTCATCCTTCAAATAGACTTGTCGTCTGGTTTCTACAATAGGAGCAGACATCACATATTTCATCTTGCTATTTCGCTCTTCAAACACCACCACCATGTTGCCCATCTTTTCAAGGAGTTCATTAAGAGAACGCACACCTAAGGGCTTATAGTGCAGTGATTTGCGAAAATTTACCCAGTAACTTCTCTCTAAAAGAGACCAACTAGACAATGAAATTCCGGTAAAAAAGCCTCCAAGTGTCTCTTGAATCTCTTGCAAGACAACTGAGGATTGCATTGACATATTTGTATTAACCTGTTGATTGCCAAAAAATACAATCTTTGTTCATCACACTCACCCAAAGTTTATTTGCAATAAATTTTGGCTTCACATCCAGATTTATAAGCCTATATATTGTAAAGATGATGAGATTTATAAGCCTATATATTGTAACAATAACTAACAACTATAAAGATTTATAAGTCTAATATATATTGTAAAGATGATGAGATTAGTCCCTACCCCAACTAATTTTATACTAAAGAGTTGTCATTGTTAGTGAACCGATAATTTCTTTCCAAATGTTGGGTGCAATTCTGGAAAACCTAGGCCGTACTACAACTTAACAGAGTGAAACACAATTTTTACGTCTGTAAACAAATTTGCTTATTCGTGGATGATTTTTTGTCTATAAAACATAAAAGGCCCTGCTTGTGACATCTAAGTAGGATTTTGAACTTACTAAGCTAACAAGCGAGCTCAATAGCTCAAAACGTAATAGAGGCAAACCCAACCGAGAAGCTCTTTAAGAACTAGCAAAGAAGGGCTTTTGCGGTGATCCCAACAGATCTATTGAGCAATCCAATCAATAAATAACTGCACATGACCCACAAGCTATAACAGATCTCGCTAACTCCATGTACATTTTCATAAGGTCATATAATATAATATCTCCTATACATGTAGCCAACCCAACTTAGTAGTAGGGAGAAAAACCAACTACACCAGCATCAAACCTATACAAGGGCTACCCTTAAAAATAGTTTAACTTCCATTCATAGCGGTTAGCCCATTGAAAGGCTCATTACAACTTACAACTTGCAGTGGTTTAAGTTGGGTGGGGGGGGGGGGGGGGGGTATTAGTGCAAGCAAACCGAGCGAGAAACAGTTACACAAATGACAAAACCACCCGCAATTGCTAATATCATTACCTCCATATACATTTACTTTCCAAATTATCAGCATCAAAACCATACAAGGGACTACATCCTTAATAATAGTTTAACTTCCATTCATAGTGGTTAGCCCATTGAGAGGCTCATTACAACGACTTAATAAGTAGCTGTTCCTTGCAGTAATTTAAGAGGGAGGGGGGGGGGGGGGGGGGGGGTTATTAGACCAAGCAAACCGAGAAACAGATACAGAAAACCACCTGCAATTGTTGATCCATATACATTTAACTAGTGTCTACCGATATTATAATGTTAGTTCTAAGCGTACAATAAACCCCCAAAATTCAAGAAGAACACATGTATTAAACTAACAAAATAATAAAGGACAATCATAAACCCTAACATAATCAATATACTAGCGTTGCAAAATTCGGCTTAGGCGGGGGGATTAGCCGCCCGGATTTTAACTAATCGGTTTGGTAAAAAATCAGCCAAATTTATAGTTTCAAAATTTTATATACAAAAAAATCGAGTCCGATTAATCTCCTCGCTACGTGGCCGCCCGGCTAGCGCCTAGCGATTTTTGCAACCTTAAATAGTACTCCGTCAATCTAAACTGAAGCAGGATAATAATAATTACTAGTCGATGTTTTTGTTTACCTGACGCTTGAGAAGACAAAAACTAAGTAAGTGGTAGCACTGAAAAACAATAAACAACTTTAATCCAATAAAAATGAATCAAACCCTAATTTTGAATATTAGGTACCGATTGAATGATTATAAAACAAACAGACAAATGTATAAGATGAGAATACGATATTGGAATTGAAAAAGTAACTGTTCACCGATGGATATGAATATATGTTGCTGATGGTTGATTAGGATGAGTACTAGGTGCGTCTGTTAGCGATCCATGTACAAAAAATCATCAACTAAACACAAAAACACAAAAAGTTGTCAGTAAGATGAAAAAATCAAACCTGAATTTACAATGGTTTTAGTCTCGTTAAAACCTTTGATTGAAAAAACAAAAGCTCAAAAGTAATCGTAATGCCGGTTCATCTTTTTATTGTGAGCTCACAGCCCAAAAGTACGAGTTAGAAGCCCATTAAGCAAGTTTAAAGACATATAATGATTTAATTTGCTTTACAAAATACATTAATAAATAATCAATTTGATAATTTAGATAATATTACCCTTATTCGTTGGGGTTACAAAACTATAACATAACAGCAATGAGCAAGCCATATTACATTCTAAAAGTCAAGTTAACTTTATTTGTATCTTGAAGAGTCTGCTGCTATAGAATTTGAGCAACTATAGGTAACTCAGTCGCAACCTTATGAACTCGAGTATGTTGAGCTAGAATGGGAGACCATAAAATAGACAGCAGTCGTGGGCGGTGTACTTTGGTGTTGCCGTCCTCTATCCTTAAGGATGTAATATCGAATTTTGATTATGTAGATCAAAATGAACTAAGGTGTCGTGTTGTCAATAAAAAATTATTTTCATTAGCTAGTTTTATAAATAAAAAATTGCCGTGTTTTGTTTCTTTTATACCGTTTATACATTGAATCTATTTGTCTTCTCCAAAAATCGCCTCAATTTATGGAGGAAAGAGTGTCAACTCGCCAGAAACACACTTTTTCAACTTGTATGAACCACTTCCACAGTGATTCAATGCATTTTTAATGATAATAAAATCAAATTAAAGCTTTATGTAATATGGCTTGCTCATTGTTGTAATATAGCACAAGCCTCCTCAAGGAATTGAAGGACCAAAAAGCTCGAGGCTTGCTGCCACATCGTTTGTCAAGACACAGACAAATTTTCAAGGAATGGGAAGTTGGATAAAAACTCGGAAGCCCTTTAGAGTTTAGATGGTGCATCTCATCCTTCCACGTATGTTACTAACACAGTTGTCATTCACATAGCTTTGGAGCTTCAATATCTTTTCTTTCAACACCATCGCTAGCCATAAAATTTAATAAGATTATGAAGCCGCCCATAAACACAGAAATTGTCCAGACCATAGCAAAATTTAACAGTTAGTTCCTCAGGAAGACGACAACTAGCGAGAAAATGCTCGATCAGATGTGAGTCTGAAGGGACTAGATAAAACCGCAACACCTTCAAAGACTTAAATTAGCATCATCAACCATCAGAGATGAAGGTACATGCCTAGACATTTTCAAAGACGTTAATGACTTGACACGTGATGAGGGTATAATAGGAAAACAGTAAATTTGTATATGTGTACATACAGTGATACTAAGTGTAGACGATCTGATGCCAGTGGTTGTATTCTGTGTATGGGCTCTTCTGTATTGATGTTTTTTGAAATCATTACTACTCGATGTGACAATAATTATTAATTCTTCGTTAATAATCTGTAGGATGGAAACTCTATATTTAATCAAAAATAGGTAGGCTTTATAGTATTTCAGCAATATTACCATTTATATCAGTGAAACTGGACACTTACATCTTTGTTGCATTTAACGAGTTGAGAGTCCGATTATTCAATCACATTAGCATACTGGTAAACTTAAAATGAAAAGAAACAACCAAAAGAGGAGGCCATACATGCCTTAATTGGCACTGCCCAAATAATGGCACACAAAGAATAAACTAAAAAGCAGTACAGCAAAACAAAGTCGAATCAATCACACAACAGACAAACATCATCAAACAATCAGTAATAAAACCAAAGTTTCCCAAATATATAGCCACAACTCGGTTATCAGATTCTTAACCATCACTATAAATTAAAATTTACCTGTACTTTACTTTAAGTTACTTCCAAACGTCACTGAACGATTCCTCAATTCAAAGGATCACGCGATCTCAACATTTGTAGAGCTTTGACGGTTTCATTCTTTTCTTCTTCCTGACAACTGTTCAGAAAAGTAACACGAATTAAAAGAAGTAACACAACATGTTATATACATGCATTCAAAATTAGCTGATAAAAGAGAACAATAGTGTACAGACCTTCTTCCTTTATAAAGGTCACCGTTTGTTCATTATGATAACGTAATTCTGGCATCATTGACTTCCAACTCAAGTAGATCTTGTCTTTGGAAGGAAAAGACCACTCGATTCGAATATTAGTTTGGTCTTTATCTTCTTGTTGAAGTAGCTTCGCAGATATAAACTATAAAAAATAATGTCTCTACTATTAAGCCTTGACATAGAAAAAGAATATAAACTATAAAAGAACAACAAACATAATATGATATAAATATTAAAATGCATGTGATTGTTACGACCTTCAAGATATGGCTTCGTTCTTTATAGGATATGGAAGAAAAAAATTTTGATGTCACACTTAGAGATCGAGGACGGCAACACCAGAGTATACCGTCCACGACTGCGAATTCAGGCATGAACACGTTCAACCACCGTTCTAGCTTAACATGCTCAAGTTCATAAGGTGGCAACTGAATCACTTTTAGTTGCTCAAAATCTACAGAAATCTACAAGACATGCATACAATTGACGTAATTTAAATGTTATTATATCATTGCTCGAGAGTAAGTATAAACACAAAAACAAATGATTTGCTTAACTACCTTACTGCGATATCTGTTATCAACATTCAAAACTTTGAATCTATCTGACTCTTCCAAAAATCGTCTTAATTTCTGGAACCAAAGAGTGTCGACGTCATTGATAATGTGACATCTCATACGTGACTCACTCGAATCAAATTTAATTATATCGTCTGAATTAAAACTTGCACTAGAAAGCGCGAGGCTGTTGCACGAACTGGCAAGAGACAGAGACAAATTTTCAAGGATGGGGAAGTTGGATAAAAAGTCAGAAAGCCCGGTATATGTTGAGAAAAAAGACCCACGTAAACATAAGGTCCTTAACTGTTTGCATAAACCCAAGTTCACAGATGTTGCACTCCCTTCGCGGTACGTTGCACCAAGTTGAAATTCACAGAGATTTGGAGCTTCAATATCTATTCTCTCAAATTCATTAATTTTTTCATTAAAAAAAAAGTGGGCTTTTTTAAGATTCTGTAGCCTCCCATAAACACAGAATTTCTCAATTCCATAGCAATATTCAACAATTAATTCCTCAAGAAGAGGGCAACTAGCAGCCGTCAAATGCTTGATCACAAGTGGATCTAAACGGACATTATTTAGCCAAAACACCTTCAAAGACTTGAAATTGGGAACATCAACCATAAAGGACGAAGGTAACATACAATGATATACTTTCAAAGATGTTAATGATGAGGCAGATGTGATTATATCAGGCAGACGGTACATACTTTCTTGTGCTTGTTGATTGTGCCAAGACCTGTATGTACTTTTGCTTGTCATAATTTCCAACGCCTTTACGCCTTTCCGAAGAATTGATTCAAGGCATGTGTCAATGATGTATGGCCATGGCTCTTCATAATTCCCAACCACCGTAAAGAGTTTGAATGTGTGTGCATTCTTCACATTTTTCTGGCAGCAAAATCTGGAAAGGGAATGCTCAACATACTTGTAAAACAGGTAGATGGCAAATTTATGATACTTAGTCCCATACACACCTTCGACAAACTCATCAAAATTGAAATCCAAAACAGGGAAAGAAGCGGTTAGAGCACACCATCTTTTAGACAAAACACTCACTCGAACACGGTCCTTAGGAGAAACCAATCGTAATAGTATGTTTTCAACAATAAGTTCAGGAAGCTCTGAAATCCGATCTTCTTTTATTATTACGTTCTTCTTCTTCATCTCCCCGCAAATACTTTCGCTAACAAATTTTTTTTGTCTTTGGCTGTCTGCTACCTACATAATAGTAGCAACAACAAAAACAGAAGTTAATGCTTAACACCGCATCTTAGAAGTTATTATGGAGAGTGATTGTATAACTTAAGTTTCACATTATAATCATTCTAAAGGGATAAACACATGTCAACCTAATAATTAGCTTCTAATTAAATAAATAAATAAATAAAGGAAAAAGAACAAAACACGTTACTTTACTTACACTGGAGATGATCTAAAACTTTTTTTTTTTTTTTTAAATTTTAATTTTATAACTATTTGTATGACTTGTATCTTATTGAATTGCTAACTCACTAATGAAATAAAAGACATGGTTCAATTTTTAACTTTCTAGGACACTTATGACACGATTCTAACAGGGCACTTAATTAATACCCAATTTCTATTAGATGCGAGTTTTACAGCTTTAAGACTACTCATGTAATGTAGTCATGGTAAGTAACCTGGATGCTAGCGAATACTGGTTGAAGGGCTGAATTACGAAATGATTTATATACTAAAATATTCTAAGAACTTACTCCATATTATTTTGGATTTTCTATTTTTATAGACTGAATAAAGAAAAGAATGATTATGTGATTTGGTATTTTGAAACCAGTTTAATTATACCAAAAAAGTGAAGAACATGGAATTGGGATTAAGGGTGGTAAACATGTATTTTTACCTAGATTTAACACTCCCAAAAATTCAAGGAAAGCTAATGCAATGGTCATGCCACCAACCATCAAAAATTAGGCATTAAGTTCGTCAATTAATTATCCTAACCCTAACATGTAAACTTACATAGACAATGTATTACCAACTAAGCTAGAGAGGTCTTCAATTCTACAAATAAGTGTGTGCAAGTTCCGGTTATAGTCTAATAGCGATCCCCGTACAAGGCTAATAACTATCAGTAGAGCAAGATTAAGAATAACCTAACTCACAGGGATCTTTGGTAACCATGATAATTACACATTCAACAAATAATCATCAATTGAATGGCTCATACATAACACAAAAGGTTAAACACAAAACACAAAAAGCTGTCTGTAAGATGAAAAATCAAACCTGAATCAACAATGGTTGTTGTTATTGTCTCGTTAAAACCTTTGCTTGAAAAACCAAAGAAAAAAAGCTCCAACGAAATCGTAATGCCGGTTTCTCTTTTTATTCCACGAGTCAATAATTTATTAGCTCACAGCCCAAAAGTATGAGTTGGAAGCCCATTAAGCAAATTTAATGACGTACAATGATTTAATTTGCTTTTAAGCATAGCATAGAAAATACATTAATAAATAACCAATTCGATAATTTAGATGATATTACCCTTATTGTTGGGTTACAAAACTATAACATATTACATTATGCTTCACTCAGATTAATTGACCCTATTAATGGCATTAATCCAAATCTTAGAAAGACGACAACAAAAACTAAAAACCAGAAACAACAGACAGCCTCCCGGCCTACAAAACCATCCTCGTTTTCTTCTTCCAATGTGGGTTCAGATTCCTCTTCACTCATTCATAGGTGTAATACGAGGTTACTATCCAAACCCACTACCTCAGACTGTTCGGAAACTGAGTCCATAGAAGTTAACAGAACAATTAGCATTGGTAAAGCCCTGGGTTTCAACATGATCGGTAAAGAAGTGGACGTAGCCCAAGCATTGGGTACCGGAGATAAACCCATTTTTCCATGAATATTCTCTCACTAAATGTTAGGGCGATTGGGGAGGATCACAAGAGAAGCTGGATTAGGAGACTATGTTGTGAGAACAAAATCCACTTCTTAGGTATTCAAGAATCAATGTCAAGTAATGATAATCGATTCATGATCCAATCAATGTGGGGAAATTCTTCATTTGAATATTCTTTGAAAAAGGCAGAAGGAAAATCAGGAGGGATCATAGCTATATGGGACTCTTCGAAATTCATTATGTCCTCATCAACCGGTGATGGATTCCTTGCTCTTGAAGGAAAATGGATCCATGTTGATGAGACATGTCTTCTCATAGTAGTTTATGCGCCTCAAGATCTCAGAAAGAAAAAGAAACTTTGGTTGGATATCAAAGGCCTCACTGAAAACACAAATAAAGTTTCTGTGGTTATGGGAGACTTTAACGAGGTTCGTACCGCTTCAGAGCGAATGGGAACACAATTTTGTCTTAGAAGTGCCTCATGTTTTAATGATTTTATCTCTTCAGCAGGGCTTCATGATCTACCAATGGGTGGTTTTAGATTCACTAGAAAAAATACACCGGGATCTAAATTAAGCAAGATAGACCGTATTTTGGTGTCAAGTAAGTTCATTGATAATGGCCAAACTCGCATACTTTAGCTCTAACGAGGGAGTTTTCGGATCACACTCCTCTCCTTCTTGTTAATGCTACATATGATTACGGTCCCACCCCGTTTAAGTTTTATAATTCTTGGTTATCTCACAAGGACTTCAAGGATATAATTACAGAGTCATGGTCTTCACATGTCAGTGTCCCTTTAACTCACTCGGCTGTCAGTTTCAAACTTAAGCTCAAAAAGCTTAAACAAAGAATTAAAGACTGGAGAGTAACACTAAACAACCTCGAAACAGCAGTTGCTCAAGAACTTCGAGAAGAAATCAAACAAATTGATCTACGAGCCGAGATGTCTTCACTTTCGACTACCGATATTGATATGAGAACTGAAAAGGTAAAGTTTTTAGCTGATTTAGAACACAAAAATCTCAAAGATCTCAAGCAAAAATCCAAAGTTAGATGGGCTCTTGAAGGTGATGAAAACTCGAGTTCTTCCACGGATATATCAATAATAGGAAAAACCGATCAAGAATTAATGGCTTGGCAATTGAGGGTTCGTGGATTACAGATCCAGTCCTTGTTAAAGAGCACATCTTCAGCTCCTTCGAAAATAAATACAAAGAAACCAACCACAATAGACCATCCTTTTCTAGAAATCTTTTTAAGCAACTTTCACCTGAAGAAAACCTCCTTCTTGTTATGCCTTTCTCCCATCAAGAAATCAAGGATGCCATTTGGGATTGTGGTGGGGAAAAGGCCCCTGGCCCGGACGGGTTCTCTTTTAAGCTTATCAAGAAACATTGGAATCTACTTGGCAATGACATAATCACATATGTCAATGATTTCCATCATTCGGCTTACATACCCCATGGTTGTAACTCTTCCTTCATCACTCTTGTTCCTAAAGTTGATGATGCAATCATCCTTGGTGATTTTAGACCAATTAGTCTTATTGGTTGCCAATACAAAATCATTTCAAAAATCCTTGCAAATTGCCTTGGTCGTGTCTTACCCTCGATAATTGGTGAAGCTCAAATGGCATTTATCAAAGGCCGACAAATTGTTGATGCACCTCTTATGGTTAATGAAATAATATCTTGGGCTAAGAAGCATAGGAAGAAACTTCTATTATTTAAAGTGGACTTCGAGAAGGCTTTTGATACACTTAGTTGGTCTTTCTTAGACTCAATCATGTCTCAAATGGGTTTTGGTGAAAAATGGAGAAAGTGGATTAAATCTTGCCTTAACTCGGCCTTTGCTTCGGTTCTAGTTAATGGATCTCCAACTAAGGAGTTCAAGCTCGAAAGGGGACTTAGACATGGCGACCCTCTATCTCCCTTTTTGTTCATCATAGCGGTTGAAGCTTTAAATGTCGTACTCCTTGAAGCAAGAAACAACAACATCTTTATTGGAGCTTAAGTAGGCGTTGACAAGGTTCCCATTTCTCACTTACAATTTGCGGATGATGCTTTATTTATTGGTCATTATGTAACACCCCCAAAATTTGGTACAGCGGAAGACTCAACAAGCTTTCGGGGCGTTACGGGGATTGGTATCCAACACAAGACATAACAGAACGAGATAAAGTAAACATAAGAAAAAACACAACTAAAACGGGGTTTTAAAGTTTACATTTATCCCAACATCATTCAGAGTCAGGCCCAAAAGAAATAAACGTAGGTCCACAATTAAATATTAGAGTTTAGAAAAAATAGATCCATAAATCAGGTGCCTTAGCCGAGCCTTCCAATCCATGCATCCAAATCATCACTTAATTACCTGAGAAAACGTGCTAAAAGTCAGCTTTCGCTGGTGAGATCATAGGTTTAAATTCATAATTCAATATAGTGGACATATACACAAAACACTTGCTAGCTAGACTAAGGATTCACTAAAAGCCTGCGGATACCCTCCGCTCCAACATAATACACGGATACCCTCCGCTCTAACATAGATATTCGGGTAACCCCCGCAATATCATAAACACTCGGACAACCTCCGAAGTATTAATAACCTATAGGTGCACACTATAGTATCTAAATAAGCCAACCTTGAATAGTACACACAAAACTATGTGACTAAAGTTGACAATTCACCAATAACCAAATAAGCCAACCTTGAATAGTACACACAAAAAATATGTGACTAAAGCTGACAATACATCCTAGTCTATACGCATAGCAAGTTTTAGAAAGAATATAAAAGCGATAATAGTCCACATAAAATAATTTGCACGTTTCTCGCCCCAAGTATTGAAAACATAGTTCAATATTTAAAAGTGGGGCTATGACTCACCTCAAGTCCAGAAATCAGCAATAAGAAATCGGTAGAAGTAAGACGTATAGTAACTCACAAGACGGCAACTACGGACTCGGCACAACCTAACAATACCAACTCGTTCAGAAATCATTTCCTCAAAATCAATTATTCCCAAACCCGAACGTATTCCGTTTTACTTTTCCGAAAATCCATTTCTCGTATTAGTTTGGAGTTTTACGTTTGGTATCCATACGGGTGATGGGTCGACACAAACAAACCAAAAAGTCTCACAAAAGAAAAATAAAACAAACTATAGATCTAATATTAGCCCAATATATTATTTAAATAAATCATCGAAGTTTATCAAATCCGTCGATTTGATAATCCCCATATTTATTTACGTAACATACCGTTCCAAGATTACACCCAACCTAAAGCACATAGCACAAAAATACTATATGGTACATATCGTAGTCTAATAAATTCCTTATATACATCATCAAATTGGCCAGATTTCATGATATATATATTTAGTGATTTATTATCATAATACATATACCACAACCTATGGGCGTCGTAGGATACGATGCCCATTAATATACTCATTTCGTATAGCCAAATAACTCAGTTTAACCTGTCGATTAAATAAGTTATTTAGTTATAGAAAGTGTTTATATTAATCGTCATATATCCGTGACAACACAAAAGTCACAAACAATAACCCACTTGGACTCAAGTGACCACGACTCCGTATAACTCGATAGTTTTCCTCGTTATATATAAAAGATATTATCTCATTTATTATTTAGTTAACGTCGAGAATTCCTCGTTATTTATACCATTTATTCATAATAGCACTTCCAATAATATTACACTACTCTCGTAGCATAATATATTTAGTCGCGTTATTATTATAATACTACTCGTGATTTTTTTTATTATTAATATACGCATTTATATATTTATATATACGTTATTCACGTCTATATATTTATATAAACGTTTATATTACCAATAATATTATTACGAGTTTTATTATTTGCGTTTTAAATTGTGAATAATTATCGAGTCATACGAAATGGTCACATGTCCGAGTCATTACTCTCGGCTCATTGTCCAAGTCCAAAATAATATAAGCAATTCATAAATAATCAATCCAACTCCGTCCAAATCAATCCCAATACACGTGCTACAACAATAGGGTCCGACTACGGCACCCGTCTAACCTATCTCCGTCAATCTAAGTGACCGTCTCACAATCGGTCCCCACTTTACCATTCGTCAACAACTTCTCAATATTACAATAAATCCCTTGTCGAGACCAAAAATGATCTCGACTCAACAATGCATTCGGCCGGAACCAAAGTACCACAACAATAACAAGTTAAGTCCACAAAAACATAACAAGAAATAAAATATCAACAAGGTCAAATTTCGGGTTGGTTTACCAAGCCAAACCCGAGCCCTTCGACTCACTTGAGTCTCGGCCCACACCACGAGTCACAAACACTCGAACCAAGACCAATAGGCCTCCAAAAATAAGCTCCAAAGAGCCACACCAAACTGCCCAAGTCGACCTACTTGGGTCGCGGCATCAACAACCATAATCGACCAAATAAAAAATCAAGACTCAATCGAGTCAAACCAAGCTCCAAGCAAATAATCATGAACAACATGAATCCAAGGCCACACAAGATCAATAACGAGCCAAAATGCTCGAACCTACATCAAGCCGTGAGTCCTAGACTCACGGTTCACTCGACCCACTTGAGAAATCACCAAGACCCGGATACCAAACCCATTTTATCATCAAAAACATTATTTCATGACATATTAATTCGATTCCCATGAAAATACTCCATGTATCCACAGCTTTAACACCAAATCGAGGTACCCAAAAGCCAAAATCGAGCATACTCACCTTCTTGAACCTCCAAACGTATAGATCTAGTAAAAACAATAAGATTTGGGTCAGATTTGATAAGATTTCGAGATGTTAGGGTGGGTTATATGGCGGGTATTATACACCAAATGAAAGGGGAAAAAATAAGGAACAAGATGGTGGTGGTGGTTTTGTTGTGAGGGCGGCGAAATGATGGTGGTGGCCGGTTTTGTGTTCGGCGGCTAGGGTTAAGAAGAGGGGAGAGAGAGTGTTTTGGTGAGGGTGATGTGTTGTGTTTTGTGTGTGTGTGGTGATATAACCACAAGGACGGTTTTATGTAATTTACTCTTAAAAAAAATCTTTTTCTTTTTAATAATAATAATAATAATAATAATAATAATAATAATAATAATAATAATAATAATAATAATAATAATAATAATATGAGTGGGTAATAAAAGTGAGTGTAAGACACACGGTCCGGAACCCGAACTCATTTTAAAACATTTAATATCACGCAAAACGTTCCGTAAGTAAATAAATATTGTCGAACTCGTAAAATCAAGTCATAACATTTTTGTTAGGTAATCCTAGTGCCGGAGTCAACGTAGTACAAAGTGAGAATTCAAAAATAAATCACCATGTATATTTCCACAACGAATCATTAAATAAATCTCAAATCCCATAACGATATTAAATATAAACAACCATAAAATAGGTCTTACAAGTTCGTTACGAATAAAATTTCAAATAAAAATTTATAAACGAACTTTAACGTAATGCGGGTTTTCAAAATGGCTCCCTAAATTGCCAGTTGTCACATCCTCCCAGTCTCAGAAGAAACCCGTCCCGGGTTTCTCTCGGAACAATTCATCTACGAAGTGAAAAGCTTCGGATATCTCTTCCGGAACTCGTCCTCACGTTCCCACGTAAATTCCGGTCCGTGTCGGGAATTCCAACGAACCTTGACGAGCGGAATGCGACTTCGCTTGAGTCGTTTAACCTCACGATCCAAAATCTCAATCGGCTCTTCCACAAAATTCATTTTCTCATCAATACGGATATCCTTCATTGGAATAACCGGCCTCTCATCAGAAAGACACTTCTTCAAATTACTAACATGAAACACATCGTGAACTTTACTCAGTTCATGTGGTAATTCCAACCGATAAGCCACGGGCCCAATTCTTTCCAAAATAAGAAATGGTCCAATGTAGCGAGGGTTGAGTTTTCCACGTTTCCCGAAACGTATCACACTATTCCAAGGCGAGACTTTCAGCATCACTTTGTCTCCAACCTGGAACTCTAGGGGTTTACGTCTCTGATCGGCGTAACTTTTCTGCCTATCTCTAGCTGCCTGCAACCGATCACGAATCTGAGTCACTTTTTCAGTAGTCTCCAAGATAAGTTCAGGGCCTGTGAGTTGGCTATCTCCAACTTCCGCCCAACCAATAGGTGAACGACATTTTCGGCCATACAAAGCTTCAAATGGTGCAGCTTTAAGACTTGTGTGGTAGCTATTATTATAGGAGAATTCCGCAAGGGGTAGATACTTCTCCCAGCCTTTACCAAAGTCTATAATACACGCACGAAGCATATCCTCTAAAGTCTGAATGGTCCTCTCACTTTGACCATCGGTTTGGGGATGATATGCAGTACTCATATCAAGTCTCGTCCCCAAAGCCGTTTGAAGTGATCGCCACAACGCTGACGTAAAGCGGTTGTCGCGATCAGAAATAATCGATATAGGGACTCCATGACGAGAAATAATTTCCTTCACATACAACCTCGCAAGTTTGTCGACACTATCATCTTCACTAATCGCCAGGAAATGAGCAGACTTAGTCAATCGATCCATAATTACCCAGATAGCGTCACAACCGCTAGCTGTCTTTCGTAATTTGGTAATAAAGTCCATTGTAATCCGCTCCCATTTCCAAACTGGGAGTTCTGGTTGCGTCAATAATCCTGACGGTCTTTGATGTTCGGCTTTAACCTTAGAACATGTCAAGCACTTACTAACATACAACGCTATATCTGCCTTCATGTTTGGCCACCAATATAACTTTTTCAAATCCTGGTACATCTTGTCGGATCCAGGATGAATAGAGTACCTTGACTTATGCGACTCATGCATAATCAACTCTCGAATTCCTCCATATAATGGTACCCAAATCCAATCTCCAAAACATAATACTCCATCGGAACGCTTAACAAATCCTTTCTCATTCTCAGCCATCCCAAACATGTTCTTGGCAGGTCGGTTTTCTGCTTTCAACGCTTCCGTTTGAGCTTCAAATATTTGAGACGGTAACGGCGATACGATAGTCATTCCCAGTAACCTAACTCGTAACGGTGGTATTCTCTCCTTTCGACTAAGAGCATCAGCAACAACGTTTGCTTTACCAGGATGGTAGCGAATTTCGCAATCATAATCGCTTAGCAACTCAATCCAATGTCGTTGCCTCATGTTGAGCTCTTTTTGATTCAAGATGTGTTGTAGACTTTTGTGGTCCGTAAACACAACACACTTGGTTACATACAAGTAATGTCTCCATATCCTTAAGGCAAAAACCACAGCACCTAACTCCAAATCATGGGTGGTGTAGTTTTTCTCGTGCTTCTTGAGCTGTCAGGAAGCATAAGCTATCACTTTCTCTCGTTGCATTAACACAGCTCCCAAACCTTTATGTGAAGCGTCACAATAGACTACGAAATCCTCATTACCTTCAGGTAACACCAAGATAAGAGCACTACACAACATCTCCTTAAGTAATTGAAATACTTCCTCTTCCTTATCTCGCCATTCATACTTAACACTCTTTTGAGTCAATTTGGTCAACGGTTTAGCTATCCTCGAAAATCCCTCTATGAACCTTCGGTAATAACCGGCTAAACCCAAAAATTGATGAACTTCAGTTGGGGTTGTTGGTGAAGCCCAATCTTTAATCGCTTCAATCTTAGCAGGATCTACATGAACTCCTTGTCTATCAATCACATTACCCAAAAATTGTACTATCGGAATCCAAAATTCATATTTGGAGAACTTGGCATACAACTTCTCCCTCTTGAGCAATTCTAAAATAAGTCTTAGATGCTCCTCATGCTCCTTCTCACTCCTTGAGTAAATTAGAATATCGTCAATGAATACGATCACAAATTTATCTAAATAAGGATTACACACCCGATTCATGAGGTCCATGAATACCGCCGGTGCGTTAGTCAACCCAAACGGCATCACCTGAAACTCGTAATGCCCGTAAAGGGTTCTGAAAGCCGTTTTCGGAATATCTTCCTCCCGAACTCGAAGCTGATGGTATCCCGATCTCAAATCGATCTTTGAATACACACTCGATCCTTGAAGCTGATCGAACAAGTCGTCGATCCTCGGTAACGGGTATCTATTCTTCACCGTTAACTTGTTCAGCACTCGGTAATCAATACACATACGAAACGATCCATCCTTCTTCTTCACGAATAAGACTGGGGCTCCCCAAGGTGAAGAACTTGGTCTTATGAATCCTTTTTCGGCTAACTCCGCTAATTGTTTCGACAACTCTTCTAGTTTGGTGGGTGCAAGTCGATAAGGCGCTCGTGCTACAGGTGCAGCACCAGATATCAACTCAATCTGAAACTCCACTAGTCTAGTAGACGGGATTCCCGGCAAATCATCGGGAAACACATCAGGAAAATCACGAACTATAGGCACATCTCCAATGCACCTTTCCTTCTTCTCCTTCCCTCCTTTCTCAGAGATTTGAGCTAAGAAAAGGTAACATCCTTTTTCCATTAGCTTTGGTAACTTAGTGCAAGAAATGACTGCTAACCGGGATGGGCTCCTCGAACCTTTTCGATCTCCTAGTATATTTAGAATCTCCTTTCCATAAGGTACACGCACGATCTTCTCATCGCAAAGTATGAGAGCACGATACTTCGACAACCAATCCATACCAATGATGATATCGAAACTTCCTAACGTGATGGGTAGAAGATCTATGTTGAAAGGGTGATTCAAGAAATTTAACATGCAACCGTGAATGATGGTCTTAATCCTTTCTATGTTCCCATTTGCTAACTCTACATCATACCCAATTCCTAAGGCCATCGGGGGTTTCTCTAGTAAGGATGCAAACATAGTGGACACAAAACTTCTATCGGCACCAGTATCAAATAGTATGGAAGCATAACGATTATTGAGAAGGAACGTACCAGTAACGACGTTCGGATCTTCTCCTCTCTCGTTCCCGAGTGCATACACTCTTCCCTGAGCAGCTCCAGCTTCCACACATTGGTCCCCGTTATCTTGTCGTCCACGGTTTCCTCCAGCTCCACGATTTCCATGATTGTACCCATTTCCACCCGATCCTTGATTTCCTCGGTTCCACGATTCTCTACACTCATTCCTATAATGTCCCTTCTTTCCACACCCATAACAAGTAACGTCAGCCTTATTTCTCAACCAAGCAATGTTATCAAAATGGTGGTGGCATTTTCTAAATGAGGAACCTGCCTTATGGAGAAGAATAATTGCTTCAATTCATAGCCATCAAGGAGGCCTTCAAATGGGTTCTTCTTCTTTGTACAAGTCGGGGCCATGATACCAAATAATGAGGTTGAAAGATGAATTCTTATCATATGATATAACTCTTCCATCCTTATTTAAATGTAAAATTGGAAATGGTCAAACCATCCGGTTTTGGTTAGACCCGTGGCTTGGGGGCCCCCCTCTCAACATTACCTTCCCTAGGCTATTTAGATTGGAATCTAATTCAGTTTGCCTAGTCTGTGATCAGGCTCCACAACCTACTGTTGTTACTAATCTACCCCATCCAGGGAATGGCACACTAATCCCTTTTGGTCTTCGTTTTCCTTGGGCTTGGGTAAGGCCCATTCGATCAGCTACTGAGCATCAAGAGCTAAACGAACTAGTAACCCTCTTAACTAACCTCCGCCTCTCCAATGACCATGATTGTTGGGATTGCACTATTAGTGACAATCGTGTGTTCACTGTTAAGAGCATGCGATCTCACATCACTAAGGTTTTACATCCCTTAAACCCGCAACCTTTTAGATGGAATAAAGCTCTTCCATCTAAAATCAATATCTCATCTTGGAGGATACTTCATAAGAGGCTACCAACTAGATTCAACCTTGATCGGAGAGGAGTTGATTTAGACTCAACACGGTGCCCTGTTTGTGACGAGGATATAGAGACGGAAGAACATCTTTTTACATCTTGTTATGTTGCTACTGAAACTTGGACAAGGGTATTTACATGGAGGAAAATTCAGGACGCTTCAATCACTTCCCTTTCAGACGCGGTAAACCTAGCGGATAGAATTTCCCTTCCGGCCCATCAAGTGATTCAATTTGATGTTGTCGTGCAAACAACCCTTTGGGCCCTTTGGAGATTCCGAAACGAGATGTCCTTCTCCACCAAACGACCTTCCAAAGATCTGCTTCTTAATGACATTAAGTTGTTTTCATTTAACTGGATTTCTAGCAGGCTTAAAAGGTCTAATGTGAACTGGATTGAGTGGTTCGATAACCCACAAAACACCTTTGTAATTAATCATTGTATCTTGGTCTCCTAGTGCCTTACTAGGATGCTCCATTTGTATATATATTTTCTTTTTGTTGCTGTTCAAAAAAAAAATATTCTAAAAGTCAAGTTAACTTTAATTTATTTGTATCTTGTAGTAAAGGTAACTTTAATTTATGCTGAAGTTAACTGTAATACAGCTCCTATAGAATTTGGGCAAGGGTAACTCAGTCGCAACCTTATGAACTTCAGCATGTTGAGTTAAAGTTAGCATCATCAACCTTATGAAATTTTCTGGAGCATGTTGAGCTAGAATGGGAGACCATAAAATAGACAGCAGTCGTGGGTGGTGTACTTTGGTGTTGCTGTCGCTATCCCTAAGAATCAAAAGATGTAGATCACAAAGAACTAACGGTGTCGTGTTGTCAAGGTAACAGAGTTACATGCACTTTTTTTAATGTTCATTATTCTTTGTTAGGTGTAGTTTATTTTCTTTAGCTAGTTTTATAAATAAAAAATTGTCTTGTTTTGTTTCTTTTATACAGTTTATACATTGAATCTATTTATCTTCTCCAAAATCACCTCAATTTATGGAGGAAGAGTGTCAACCCCATTGAAAAAATTATAAAACATACATGTTTTCAACTCACCCGAAACACATTTTTTCAACTCGTATGAATCACTTCCACAGTGATTCAATGCATTTTTAATGATAATAAAATCAAATTAAAGCTTAATGTAATATGGCCTGCTCATTGCTGGTATATAGCACAAGGTTCCTCAAGTAACTGAAGGACCAAAAACGTCGAGGCTAGCTGCCACATCGTTTGTTAAGACACAACAACAAATTTTCAAGGAAGGGGAAGTTGGATAAAAGGTCAGAAAGCCCTTTAGAGTTTAGATGGTGCATCTCATCCTTCCACAGTTGTCATTCACATAGCTTTGGAGCAGGGCCGGCCCTGGCTATGGGCAGTGCGGGCGACGGCCCAGGGCATCATAAAAATAGAGGGCATCAAGCTTCTAGTGTTGTGCAGGGCCAAGTTTGAGCAAAGGGCACACGTAAATTTTGGTTTAACGTAAATTTGATTAAAAAGCATGCTAAAACTTAATATATGTTGTTCTTTACATTATATATGTGAAACATGTGTGACTTTTAGTAATTTAAAAGAAAGAAAAAAAAATACAGAAGAGATCTGGGTTTATACGAACGGAGAAGATGATGATTTGTAGAAATATTCAGTTTACACCCTAAGCTTTTTAGGTTTTACACTTTCATCCTAATCATTTAATTTTATTTCTACATATGTACAAATGATACCTAATTGACACTTTCAACCCATCTATGAAAAAATTGTTAAAACAGGTCTAACGTTTTTCAAATGATAACATTTTGTACCCTTTTTACAATATTTTTCAAAAAGATGTCTAACAATATTAAAAATCAATTACAACAACAAACACTTTCAACATTCAATTACAAAAATAAACACTTTCAAAGAAATTTACCAAAATCGACACTTTGGGCGAGCAAACCATTTGCTCTCCAATCATTTCACCCACATATCCTCGCTACAAGAAAAAGAATATGCATAGCAAATGCTTTGCTCTCCCTTTCAATTGCTCTCCGCCTTGCTACAAGACAAAGAACAAGAAGAGCAAATGCTTGCTCGCTCAAAGTGTCGATTTTGCTAAAACGAGTTTAGATGGTTCATTTTGGTAAAGATGGAGGTAAAGTGTTTATTTAAAAAAAATCTATAATATTAATGTGATAAATATTGACATTTTATACACCTTTTTGTTTCATGTTAACATATACCTAGCATTTTTTAGATGTTTATCTTTACATATGAACAAATATTTCTATGTTTTGTAACTTTGTTAATACATTAATTAATCAAACCTGTAAAAAAGATTACGTGGTTTGTTTACAATACTCAGTGGGGGCATTTTTTTTAATCGTCTCGCCCAGGGTAGCAAAATACTCGGGACCGGCCCTGCTTTGGAGCTTCAATATCTTTTCTTTCAACACCATTGCTAGCCATAAAATTTAATAAGATTATGAAGCCGCCCATAAACACAGAAATTGTCAAGACCGGAGCAAAATTTAACAGTTAGTTCCTGATCAGGAAGAGGGCAACTAGCGAGAAAATGCTCGATCAGATGTGAATCTAAAGGGACTAGATAAAACCGAAACACCTTCAAAGAGTTAAAGTTAGCATCATCAACCATCAAAGATGAAGGTACATGCCTAGAAATTTTCAAAGACGTTAATGACGCGACACATGATGAGGGTCTAATAGGAAAATGGTAAATTTGAATATGTGTACATACAGTGATACTAAGTGTAGACGAGCTGATGCCAGTGGTTGTATTCTGTGTATGGGCTCTTCTGTATTGATGTTTTTTTAAAGCATTACAACTCAATGTGACAATAAGTATCAATTTTTTTTTTTATAATAATCTATAGGAGGTGGAAACTGTAAATTATAACGAAACTGGGTGTGCTTATAGTATTTCATCAATATTATTTACCACTTATATATCAATGAAAGTAGATAGTTACATCTTTGTTGCATTTAGCGAGTTAAGAGTCTGATTATTCAATCACATAAGCATACTGGTAAACTAAAAGCGACAAGAAACAACGGAATCTAAACTAAAAGAACATGCCACATGCCCTGATGTGCACTGTCAAAATAATACCACCTAAAGTAAAAACTAAAAAGCAGTACAGCAAAACAAAGTCGAATCAATCACCCAACATATAAACATCATCAAACAATCCGTAATAAAACCAAAGTTTCCAATATGTATAGCCACAACTCGGTTATCAGATTCTTAACCATCACTATAAATTTAAATTTACCAGTTCTTTACTTTAATTTACTTCCATCGTCACTGAACGATTCTTCAATTCAAAGGATCACGCAAATACGCAATCTCAACATTTGCAGACCTTTGACGGTCTCATTCTTTTCTTCTTCCTGGAAACTGTTCAGATAATTGACAAGAATTCAAAGAAGTAAAAGAAGATGTTATATACATGCATACAAAATTAGCTGATAAAAGAACAATAGTGTACGGACCTTCTTCCTTTATGAAGGTCAGCGTTTGTAATTTATTATGGTCAGGCAATTCTGGCATCATTGAGTTCCAACTGAAGTAGGTTTTGGCATTGGAAGGAAAAGACCACTCGACTTGAATATTTGTTTGGCCTTTATCTTCTTGTTGAAGTAGCTTCGCAGATATAAACTGTAAAAAATAAATAAAATAACAAGACAACTTAATTTATTTATTTAACTGTGACAAAGAGAAAAAATATAGATAGAGATCATATCATGTTGTGATTAACATGATATTTTATGTTGCTCACATTATAAAATACATCTTTTTGAAAAAGAAGTAGAAATGCATGTAACTCTTACCTTTAAGAAATGGCTCCGCTTTTTATCACTCATAAAAGAAAAGTTTGATGTCAAACTTAGGGATCGAGGACGGCAACACCAAAGTATACCGTCCAAGACCGTCAATACTTTTTCCAGCCATAGTTTTAGCTCAACATGCTCGAGTTCATAGGGTGGCAACCGGGTCACCTTTAATTGATATAAATCTACAGAAATCTTCAAAACACACATGAAGTTAACTTAATATTTTATAATATCATTGCTCTCGAGCAAGTATAAACACAAAAACAAACAAATTCGGGTAACTACCTTTCCGAGAAAAGAGTTATCAAGCTTCAAAACTTTGAATCTATTTGCCCTTTCCAAAAATCGCCTCAAGTTCTTGAACCAAAGAGTGTCGACAGCATTGATAATGTGACATTCCATACATGCATTTAACTCGCCCGAATCAATTTTTTTTGACTTACATGGATTGAGAAAACTCCTTTCATTTGCATAACTAAATAAGATCAGATTAGGTGTATTGATATCAATCTCTTCCAGATCACACTTGTCATATAGCACAAATTTCCTCAAGGAAGGACTAGAAACCACGAGGCTGTTGCATTGACCGTGAAGAGATAAAGACAAATTTTCAATGAAGGGTAAGTTGTTGAAAAATTCAGAAAACCCTATTGATGTCGGGAAAAATGACCCATCTAAATGTAACGTCCTTAACTGTTTGCATGAACCCAGGTTCACCGATGTTGCTCCTTTGCATGGTCTTACAGAAAGATGACATTCATATAGATTTGGAGCTTCAATATCTATTCTCTCAACTCCATTAAACTTGTTATCAATAAACCGAATTTTTTTAAGATTCTGAAGCCGCCCATAAACAGAGAACTTCTTAACACCATAGCAATATTCAACAATTAGTTTCTCAAGAAGAGGACAGCTAGAGGTCAAATTCTTAATCACAAGTGGATCTAAAGTGACTTTATTAAGCCACAACACCTTCAATGAATGTAAGTTGGCATCATCTACCATCAAAGACGAAGGTAAAACATGTTGAGACAATGTCAAAGATGTTAACGATGAGACACATGATGAGGGTCTAATAGGAAGACAGTACTCTTGTTGATGTGGATATACAGTTATATCAATATCCAACACCTTTAGGCCTTTCTCAAGAATTAATCCTAGGCATTTGTTAATAATGCCCACTTCGTTGTCATCTTTGAACAATGTACAGAGTTTGAACGTCTGGACATTCTTCAGATTTTGCTGGCAACAAAATCTGGAAACGGAATGCTCAACATACTTGTAAAATAGATACCTAGCAACATGATTATACATAGTCCCATACACACCTTTGACAAACTCATCAAAACTGAAATCAAAAAAGGGGAAAGAAGCGGTTAGAGCGCACCATCTTTTAGACAAAACACTCACTCGAACACGGTCTTTAGAAGAAACCAATCGTAATAGTATGTTTTCAATAACAAGTTCAGGAAGCTCTGAAATCCGATCTTCTTTTATCATTACGTTCTTATTCTTCATCTCCCCGCAAACCCTTTAGCTAACAAAACACTTTTTGTTTGTGCTACCTACATAATAACAACAACAACAATAAAAACAGAAGTGAGTGTTTATCACCGCATCTTAGAGGCAATAACCAACAGACATAAGGCTTTACTAATAAGCTAAATTGCCTCACCTAAACAAACATACATAAATATCTAGTTAACTAGAAAAAGCTTGCATGATAATCCAAAGAACAATAAGTATTGAATCAATTAGCCAATAAAATAAGAAATCATAAACTAGAAACTAAGTTAATGAAATCGTTGACTGCATTCTGTTCATACTAATCGTAAAATTGGTTACATTGTTAGCTCACAGCCCAAAAGTATGAAGTAGAAGCCCATTAAGCAATATTAATCAACATATAATTAAATTTACTATTTTGCCATCAACTTGAATTAATTATTAGCCAATTTTTGACATTCTTTTTTACTAGACGAGTACCCGTGCATAGCAACGGGATTTTATAGCGACAGATAGTTTATTGATAAAAGAAAGTTTATAGGTTAAACATAATGTTTTGAAGATTTGGGAATTAAACATAATGTTTTGAAACCCGGTTCGACCCAGGTGGTTCAACTGGTTGAACCGTTCCTGTCGAAAAACGGGTTTGAAGCGTCCCGGGTCAACCCGGTTTGTGTTTTAATTGGTTGTATTTAATTTGGTATATATGTTTTTAATTGGTTGTACAATGTGAATAAATCATTGTACTTTTAAGTAATGGATAATGTTTTGAAACCCGGTTCGACCCGGGTGGTTCAACCGGTTGAACCGTTGCGGTCGAAAAGTGGGTCGATTTAAACCGGGTCAACTTGCTAGGTTGGGTCGAAAATGGGTCAACCCATCGGGTTTGAAGCGTCCCGGGTCAACCCGATTTGTGTTTGAATTGGTTGTATTTAAACCGGGTCAACTTGCTAGGTTGGGTCGAAAACGAGTCAAATTAAACTGGGTCAACCCGCCGGATTTGAAGCGCCCTGGGTCAACCCGATTTGTGTTTGAATTGGTTGTATTTAATTTGGTAGATATGCTTTAATTTGGTTGTACAATGTGAATAAATAATTGTACTTTTAAGTATTGGGGTGTTTTAATAAGAGTATTAATTACATTTCACTTTCTCTCTCATTTGATCATTGTTGAAAACTCAATATTTCACTTGAAAACTCAACATTTCACTTTTGACCATTTTTCTATTATAAGTAGTAAAGATAAAGATATTTTATACCGGGCCCATAAACATTGAGTGTTGAAATTTTCTATTTTTTTAGATAGAAACTGGTTAATTATACTTATAATTAAGTGTGGACAAATTTTAAAAAGTTCAATGGCGGCTATATGCAAAACACGACACGTTTCAGAAAACTCATGGCACAACATTAGCCCCAATTGGCGAGGACATTTTGAGGCCTTCGGCTAGGACAAGTGCTCGCTAAAGGTCACTGCTGGCGAGGGCTTTTCATATCTCTTACCCAAACATTCCCCATTTGAATTCCATGATGTGCTCATAGTTCCTCTTATCATTGTCTCTGAAAACACTTAGATACCAACATATTTAGTCATTTGGTAGATCGCTATACCAAAAGCGGTTATTGTAATTACTTTCAGAGTAAATTGCAAAATCGTTCTAGTGGTTTCTTGAAATCACAAATGCTGTTCCAATACCCGTATTTAGGTCATTTCAATTGGGCCAGCTAGAGAACAAATAGTTTATCACATGAACTATACTTGTACTTTTGATTTTATTATCACCAACTATTGTTGCTCTTTTACTATCCACAATTGCAGATTGTACATGCCTTTTGAGACTAGCAGCCGAAAGTCGAAACACAACTGATAAGACTCATGGCCGGACCTGAAAGAGCAACCGTCGAAACAAAGTTTCAAGGATACCAGCAAGCAACTATCATTATGTTGTGAATCTGTGATCTAAGCTCATTGGGTAATAATAAAAAAGTGATTCCGTATTATCATAAACATGGTGATAACAAAAAATTGGCATAAAAGCAAGCAGATTTTAATAAATAAGTCACATTTATCTTTGATAATGTTTTGAAATTGCGGTTGGGATAAACAGTCGCCTCTACGGCTCTACTTAGTCTAATACAATAATAAGCGAATCTTGTGGGTAATAAAATTCGAATTTAATGAACAAAATTCCTATAACTACAAATATATCAAGTAACGCAGATCATAAACAGCCATTTTTCTATTTTCATAGTCTCTTTAACCACCACCACTGCTACAGAAAGCTGATAACATGCGTGTACGAGTTGGATGTGTAGTCTGGCACGACAATCTCAGCGTTCACTTCAGAGTACTTGATGTGCCTTGCCGTAATACCTATTTATGAATGGCGACTGCAACAAAAACACATATGGTTAATCAAATAGTCTTGTACTAAAGAGTCACGTTTTTTACTAATTATAAATGTAAAAGTAAACAATTGTTATTGAATAGAAAAGGAAAAAAATCAAACCATGACATGCGAGACATCTGGGGTATCGGGTGTGGCAACAGGATAGAATTTATAAAACCTCATGTTCTCAAATGCAGCCACTGCCTTTTGATCCATTTCCTCTAGAGCTTTTTTTCTCTTCTCCCGAGCCTACACGATGTCATAGTACAAAACTAAAACCAAGCTCGGGTAACATTGAAACCAAATTTCATAAATATAACAAATAATCTGAAGCTACCTCTCGATTAGCTCTCTTTGCTTCTCGAACCTTTTCATTGACAAATTCCTGTATAAAAAATATTATTCGTGAAGAGGGTGTAATCAGATAATAAACTGTAAAAAATGAGTAACAAAAAATAGGGCTGAATGTGCCTCTGCTTTGAAAATGTAATAATTAGATAGTCTAATGTATGAATGTGGAGTGAACCAAATAAATGAATTATTAAAATTAACAAAAAGAGCATCCTTGTCAAACTGCAATTATCGAATAAGAAATTTCAAAAGGACAAACCCAAACAACCACCAGCGAAAGACAGCTGAAGACACAAAGTCTGACTACATATTAGGTTTTTTACCTTAAATTCATCCTTCTGATCTTCAGTCAACTTCTCCGAAGCAATGAGCTCATTGGTGAATTCCTACAACGATTTAAAAGTGTTTTTATAATTGTAAGACGGTTGAAGCCAATTTATCCATAAAAACCAGATAGCTAAAAGGTTGTTTACAACCAATATAAAAAAATAGAGAATATGGGCTTATGGCTCACCTCAAGTTCTTCCATCTCCCAATAAAACTCACAGACAACCTATAGAGTTTCAGCCAAAATACATAAACCAAATTAGTGCTAGCCTAAGACAAAAGTTATGGTATCGAAAAATTATAATATAGAATTATTACAAGTTGTGTAGCTGTAAGTATGGAAAGTACGCATATTTGAAGAAGCAAAACATATGAAAAGTGCAAAAAAGTTACTTACAGGTGGTTCCGCTGGAAACATGATGTCCACAACAGTACTCTGTTCCGTCTTATCTTCCCTAAAGGGGTGATAGAAATCTGCAAGGATATAAACAATCATTCCAACTTAATCTACACCATGCCGCAAAAACTAACACAGCCATATGACTACACAGACCATGTTATATACACATTCGATTACCAAAATAGAATGTTCAGTATGATTCAAATCATATTGGTGTCAGAATAGATTGAAGGTTAGTCAATGCTTTTAGACAAAGGATCCTAAATTCGCTAAAATGGCTAGTTGAGCAATTAAACAAACAACTTATAAACCCCTGTTATACAGCCATGTATAATTATTCAAGATTCTGATGATGCTAATAACAAAAGTGAAACTAAAACACAAAGACCCTAAGAAAAAACCGCATCAAAGATCCTTAACTCAAACAGGTAACAGTTAGAGCTGGCACAATGGTCAAGTTGGATAGTTTATTCTAAGAACACGTCAGAAGAGGTCAGAGGCAGAGTTGAGCGGCCAACACAAAAAGCATATTTGAGTATAGAAATATAACAGTCCGTATCCTTGAATAAAGATAATTAAAGAGGCTGTGTTCATTAATTTAGATTCAAGGTTGCCTTCTAGCTAACTTCTTTGATCTGACCCAATTGACCGTATAAGATGAAACATAATCAAATCGACCCATGCAGTAGTTTATTGCCCGTATTTTAAGGGAGAATTTGTTTTCAAACTTATGTTTCAATAGAAATTGAAATGGAGATTGTTCAAATTCAGATTACTGAGCGATTAGCAATGCAAAATGTTTCTCAAAAGATTCTGCAAACGAAAATCTTTCAAGAACTAGACTCCATTAGCACAATTCAAATCAAAAATTGTGAAAACGTTATAAACACATTTCAATGGTAGCAGCATGAATAATAACAGAAAATGCCAACTATCCCTTTAATCGCAAAACCTTGTGCCCCACGCCTCCTTGGCTTTGCAAGAGTTAGGAAGAAAGCATTTTGCAGAATAGTTTTCTTGTGACTCAAAAACTTCACTATTTGCTTTTAGCTTATTCGTTAAATAACTGTATGTGTGAACAGGTTTCTAGTTTAGCTACATATTGATGACACGTTAGAATATGCCAAAGTGGATTATTCTGGCCATTGCGTTCATAGACTAATTTCTAGAATCACACGATATGACATATTTCATAGACTAATTTCTAGAATCACACGTTAGAATATGCCAAAGTGGATTATTCTGGCCATTACGTTCATATTTTAGTATAAACATAATATTCGAGGATGATTCTGTATAAAACTAAATCAATCTTCTAACTTATCCAGTTAAAATATAAATAAAACAATGGAAACTGAAAATACTCACATGGTAAGCAGTATTCAAACTTCTTGACACGATCCACCTTCAGATGTTTTAAAGCAGTCCTGGATCAAAATCAGAGTGTGAACAACATTATAATATCAACCAATTTGAAAACACAAAATAAGCACCAAAGTGCAATAGTAGTAATCAAGGTCCTTGATTCTCAACTATTAGACTTAAGTTTTGCTCTAAAATTTTGACATGGTAAAATACCTTCTTTGAACACAGCTTAGTATAAAGATCTGAGGATTTATTCTTTCAGCCCTGCAAGAATAAGATCCACGTCAATGTAAGCAAGCAACAAGTTAGTAAGAATAATTATAAAACCTATCAAGAATATGAGAAACAAATACCGTTTTCCGTAGGGAATATATGGAACCCAATCCATTTTCATCTGCTTCATATCAACAATTTCTTCCACCTCTCTTTGTACAGACTTGATTCCAATCTTATCAGAAGGTGGAAATGGAGAAACAACCTGCGAAAGAGATATAAACGTGCTCTATCAATTGAAAGCAATACTTGCATAGTGAAAACTTGTTCTTCTCAGTTACCTTGTCATTAATATATGTGGTAATGACCTTAATCATCCAAATATATTCATAGAATGTTCACATAAATACACAGCAGGGAACATAATGGCTAATTATCTGGATATAAGATGTTTAGGTGCTAAGTTAAACATGCACACACTAAACAAAATATGTTGAGCGCGTAAAAAAGTAAAAGTCTTTGAATGCCACATGTAAAAAAAATAACCACTAAACAGTAAAAGGAAAACGAAGAAGCATATTCTACTTACCGCAACCACTACAGGTATGCAGGTTACTTTCGATTGCCCATTCATAAAAAGCAATTGAGCTGCAATAAACACCTTATAATTAGTGACTAAATTGTTAACAAGTGGTTTATAAAAATCTAAGACTCTGAGTTTCATACGTTCTGTAACGGTGAAGAGGTAGACTTTCCTCCCATGTAATACACCCCCCTCTTCAAATGCATCCTGAAAAGGATTTCAAACTTGGTTAGTTAACATTAAAAAAAGTATAGTATATATATAATAGCTAGAATGCACGCAACTTACTTCAAGATTTCTGAAATTCCATTCGTATTCGAAATCAAGCTGGTCCCACTGTCATTAGAAAAACATCAAGACGAATTAAGCATGCAGCCTATATACTATGTAACAAGACTAAAACCGAATGAAAAATAGATTGCTACATGCATACCTCTGTTCCAACAGGGAAAACATGCTTCCATAAATCCTCCTACAAAAACAATTCAAACAAATGCATTATGGTTAACGGCCACAACCCAAACATAAACATGACCCAGTGTTAACCTATGAAAAAACTTAAACTGCACATAAAAATTGAACAAACAGATAAAAGTAAGAAAATAAAAGGTACCATTCTTGTTGTTGTTGTTGTTGTTAGGGTTTCAAATCAAACAAAGGGATATATTGGATTGATTATGTTGTTAGGGTTTGGCGTATTTGTATTTGGATTTATAGCTTCAATTGTAAGCGAGGGAGAATGTTACCTAGCTTCAATTGTAAGCGCGGGTAGATAGTGGTAATTTTCAAAACCTGTGTTTTTCCCTTTTCAAACCCTTAATTCTTAATTTTTTAGCGAAAAAAAAAAAAAAAAAAAAAAAAAAAAAAAAAAAAAAAAGACACCCTAATCTCACGAAAACAAAATTTAATCATCAATTAAGGATCACGTTTGTGAATTACCTACAGCTTTCTCAATTTGTGATTCTATATCATCAATTCTTATGATCAAAATTAACCAATACTATTTTGGGTTTCAACCAAAGGGCTAGTGTAAGAAGTTCCTCAATCAAATGGTTGCAGGTTCAAGTCCGCTTCGGAGATGTGAGATAGTTTGTAGTCGTATATTGTAAGAGTTCTTAAAAAAAAAAAAAAAAAAAAAAAAAAAAAAAAAAAAAAAAACTTGTCTTCCGGTTTCTTTTATCATGTTCAATTTTTATTGAAAGCCTTAATCTTCAATCAAGTATAATCCAGATATAAATTCAATATCTTTTAACTGATTCTATGAAAGTTATGTTTAATTAATTACACCCTTAGATGAATTACAGTTTAATTTTTGTTTTTTTTTTCCCAATTTTTATTGTTTATCCGGCCGTTCAATAAATTGATTAATTTGTATGATTGGGGGTTTATTTATGTGCGAGAAATTGAGTTTTGGGTATTTTAATTAGGTGTTGGATTTTATTTTAAGGGTTGTTACGATAGCTTTCACGAATTGACTATTCACTATGCCAAAGGTAGAGTTTCTTATTCGTTTGTGTTAGTTTTGACAATTTAATCAACTTCCTATGCTTTCGAGATCAATGTTATAGCGTCATGAAGTAGGTTACATTTGTTTCCTTGCTTATTGTATGTACTTTTTTTGCTTTAACCATGATTAGTATGCATAAACTTGAATCGTCATGTACTCATGTGTGCGTCAAGGAAAAAAAGTCTTGCGACTTTATTTAATGTTTAGATTATTGTTGTTAATTGTAATTTCGAAAGTATTTAATTGTCAATTTGTCTCACTAAAAGTCATTCATATATATTTGCACGTTCATGCTTGAAATTTTAGTTTCTGTGTTGTGTTGGTTAGTCCAATATGGTTTTTAATGCAGCGTATTCTTTTATGATATCTTCAATTATGGGCACAAGTAAGCAATATAAATAAGAATGGGTTGAGTTATAGATAAATGGGACTTGAGAAGTTTTTAGTAGAATTTAACAGGTCTTAAGAATGAGGTCTCAATACATGTACATCCACATATGCTACTATATAGGGTATTTAGTAACTAAGTTCTTGAGCAATTGTAATAGCATGAATGATACTAATTAAGCACCATACTTAAGGCATCAATAGCCTTGATTTTTATTTTATTTTTTTAACAACGATTTTAGAACTAGCCAGGTGCTAGAAACAAAAGAAGCTACAGGGGATTACAAGTATGAACAAGCAGGATCACTAGTTTAGTTTAACCAACATGGTTTACAATTCCTACTCCTATGAGAAATCCATAAGTGGGAGAGGAGTTTTAGATCATCGCCAACCAAGTCTTTCCTCAGAGGTTTAGCATCGAAACATATCCTGTTAGGGAGATTCCAGATTGCCCACAAAGTTGTTTGAACTACCGCATCAAAGATCTGAGAAGATGTAAAGGCCTTTTGTAGTTGTGACTTTAGAGTTCTAATGTTGGATGTATTGGACCAGTGCTTTTTATAGTAATTATAAAGGTGCTCAAGTGCTTGATGATGGAGTAAAGCATAAGCTCTTATGCGATACATACAACAATGCCAAGATCTTAGGAGTTGAAGCATAATGGAAATTTTGGATTATAAGAAAATTCTGTTAAGACGTACATAAATCACATGTATTAATGTATAGTCATTCATTGTTTTAGTTTGTGTATGCTTAAATGAACCATAATGTATATTATTTGTGTATTACAAATACATCAGTATTTAGCGTCATTACTCCTCTATTTGTAATACATATATAATCGAAAAACACACCATAAAAGTAGAACCTATAAACACCATAACAAATAACAACACCAAAGCTTTATCCAAATTCGTGTTTCAATCCCCTGTTAGTATTTTGAATAGATAGATTATGCTAATATACTACCATGTAGAAATTTTTATCCAATGAACTTCAACTTCGTTTGATTCATTATGTGACATTTAGTGATTACGTTTAAATTTTAACGCAAGAAAGCTACTGCACATTTTTCACTACTAATCAAACTTAACTTAATCCAAATACCTGAATCTGTTGCATCAACAAAACTAAGTCACACCAGCATTGAGTATAATTTTTTTTTTCTTAACTGTACGTGCTCGCATTCTTTTAGTATCACTACTAATCAAACTGAACTTAATCCAAATACATGTTGTAATAACTGAGCATGAAAATACTCATATTTCATAGCTCGTTACTAAAGACCTTTGGGTCGTGCTTATTTATATTTTTTTTAGAAAATTAGTTTTTAATCTAAAAGCAAAGTTCTAGACTCATGAAAACGGTGTTTGTTTTCATGGGTTTGCATGTTAAAAGCTCTAATAAAATTTTGAACGCTTGATTTTATAGCTTCGTAAAGCATCTGCATTTTATAAGTAATTCGATTATTTTTTATTTTGGACACATCATCATTTTAATAGTTTTAAATTATCTTAAGGTTTTTCTTGTTTTTTAATATGATGGCGAAAAGCTTTTCTAAAGCTTTTTTTTGAAATTAATGGTCAAAAGTTGGAGTGAGATAAAGTATAAAATGAAAACATATTGAGTGAAAAGCTTTTAGTGAAAACTTGATAATATTAAGTCTTTGTTACAAATATCATTTCTTCTAAATGCAAAAAGTCATTCTAAAGATTATTTAAAATAGTGAAAAGTCATTGTAAAAACTAAGGTTGTAAAAACCGCGAATTAGTAACTAGGCAGTCGACCTCATTATAGCTTGTAATCGATCTAGACAGGATTAATCTGATTGGCATTTTCAACAAGTTTTGGGAATTTCACGGGAGTTTTGGATGTTTCCGACAAGATTTTCCTTTAAAAACTTGTAATAGATTTATACAACAAGTACAAGTTTTTGCCGAGTTTTGAGTATTTCTTACAAAATTTGCAAGCTTTTGACAAGTTTGATTACCATTGACCGATTTACACAAATCTAATAGGCGGATGGCCCAATAGCACCTAGATTAATCGGTCTTGTAAGCTTTCTTTTTCACAACACTGGTAAAACTATTATGGACGAAAGTTCAATTTAGATCCAATATTTAAATATCTAATGAACCAATCATTCTCATCTGTTTTTTAATCAAAACAAAGAAAATAAATCTTCGCCTTTTTTTTTTAAATAAAATATCTCGCAACCCGTTAATCGTGACGCAAAATGAATCATACAATCTCAACGAGAATTAAATCATCTGTAGCACTTTGATATACTTTCGACGATTTTTTTAGGTTTTTTTTCAGACGTCATTTTTCCAGACGTAACCGGAAAAAAAACGAAATAAAAATCGTCGAAAGTACATCGAAGTGTCCGTTTACTGAAAAATATAAAAAATAATCGTCGCTATCGTGTAATTTTTTTTCGCTTAATGATTTACCGTTTTGTTTTTAAAAAAGAGGTGAAAAGTGAGTTTTTTATTTTGATAAAAAAAATTGAGTGACTATAATTGATTTATTGAATCTATAGACAATTTTAGTTATACATTGATCTTAACTCATCATTGCAGTTACTCTTACTTTGGAGCTATTTGCTCAAAATCAAGATTGTTGGAATCATTTATATTGTTTGGTTTATAAAATTAAAAATTACAATGATTGGACACCTATTGACTCATACCACAAGGCATTCTTTTTTGTCAATTTTTTATTTTGTAAATATTAATTTAAAACAATAAAAAATAATATTTCATGTTTAATTAACATTTTTCTTTTGTCCCCACCGTCTGTAAATTGGTCCTTCCAAAACCGAGCCATGCGTGAATTGGTCCTTGAGGAGTCGATCCAAAATGAACCCAGACTACCAGGTATTCTACCTGAGAGATTACTTAACTGAGAATTTATGTAAAACCAGGGAATGAAAATGCTTATATAATGAGTAAAAACGATATGGAACACAGAGCCGGACCATTGATTTAGACCAAAGAATCATAAACCAACAGTCATTATCTTTACTTTGTTCCTCGACAAGAGTCACTAATCACTATATTATATCTCATCTAATCGTCAATGGAGACCTCCATAACAAAAGAACACTACATTAAACCTTCATGTTGCAACAGTTAAAACAGCTCATTCTTCACAATCATCTTGTAAGCCGGTCAAAAAAGAGAACCTATAAGAAAACTGCAGACTTTATGGTCGGCTTTTTCAAGCATCGATATCTGTCTATGCTACAAAATAGGTTTGGCATTTGCTACCTTCTCTAGTTACCACTTGAACGGTTTTGTCCATTGACTTTCAGGAACCAGAACTTGCAACTTCTCTGGTTCATCGCCGGGGGTACTGACAATTCCTTCAGAATCGGGAGCAGTTTTCATCTCAGGAGTAGACGGAAGTTCAGTGTGTTTTTTATCTTTTTTCGCTGCTTCTTTCTTTCTTGGCCTCGTAAATATGTATGCTGCCAAATAACAAACTATAAAGGTCAGCTGATCATGAATACAAGATTTTTTAAAAATCAGTGCGACTTCTTATTCGGAAGCTTAGATCGTATGGAAATTGCAAGAGTTTTACTTCATGTTTATACAAATTAAAAGCTTGCAAATTAGCTGACACGGATTAGAAGCTAGAAAATTATATATACAACTGCAATTTTACAGTCGAGATATAGAGCATCCTTCTACCATGGTTGACTAGGAGTTAGTACAATATTACATAGCGAGTACTGCATATATGTCCTCCATATATAACCATTTACTATAATCTACCTTACTAACAAGCTTGTGTAGCATAGGGATATAAAAGAAATCGTTAAATGCAGAGATATGAACGTCTACATACTAGGATCACGGTTAAAACATCTTAATATCTTAGAATTGCAATACTACATTCTATTTAAAGCACGTGTCTCCAACTAAGAACATTACAAGATACTAATTACAAAATTTCCAAATATGTATTTGATCTCTCCATTGCAACGTTAGATTTCAACTTTCCAAATCCTGGAATGATTAACGAGGCATATAACTATCTCCATAGAACTTGAACTCAAATGTAACTAGGAACTCTCTTGCCTAATGTACTTTTAAACGCGTCACATGTCACACAAATACTAGTCTTTGGACACTACAGCATACAAGCCTTAGTATTAGGAGGGTGTTTGGCATTCCGTTGCAGATTATCAGTTTCTAGTGTTTAGCTGTCGTGCAACTAACTATTCAGGGATCGAAACTGGTCCTTTTATTATCTAAATCTAAAAACTTATCTCTCGTGGCACATTTTGTTACCTACATCCAATAATCTTATATCACACGGGTGCTTTCAAAACGAAAGGTCAAACACTAATAAGCATACTAAGGGGGTATTTCTTTTAGCATATTTGATGGGCTTACAAGCTCGTTGAAATTTAAATAAGCTCATAAGCTTTTTCTGTATGGCTTATGAGCTTAACCCTTTTAGCTTATAAACTTTTATAAGCTAAAAGTTCAACTAATGAGCTCATAAGCAATTAATAAATGAGCTTACGAGCTTAGCAAAATTTCAATAATGCCCGTAAGCCCATATTAAACAAACAACCCATTATTTGATGGGCTTATGAGCTTTATTGAAATTTTGATAAGCTCATAAGCTCATTTTTTATAGCTTGTGAGCTTATCCCTTTTAGCTTATAAACTTTTATAAGCTAAAAGTTCAGCTAATTAGCTCAAAACCTATTAAAAAATGAATTTACGAGCTTACCAAATTTTCAACAAGCTCATAAGCCCATTAAATAAGCTTAAACAAACACCCCCTTATCTGATGGGCTTATGTGGTTTATCAAAATTTTGATAAGCTCATAAGCTCATTTTTATGGCTTGTGAGCTTATCCTTTTTAGCTTATAAACTTTTTATAAGCTAAAAGTTCAGCTAATTAGCTCATAAGCCATTAAAAAAATGAACCTACAAGCTTATCAAAATTTCGATAATGCCCGTAAGCCAATCAAATAAGCTTAAACAAACACCCCCTTATTTGATGGGCTTATCGGCTTTTCCAAAGAGTGAGCTTATCGGCTTTTCCATGTTCAAATAAGCCCATAAGCCAGATAAATAAGCTAATTCAAACACCCCCTAGGTTGAACTTATATTATATATATATTCTAAAACCCAGGCAAGTTGCCACAGTGCGACACGTGGCAAACCACTGTAGCAGCTACAGTGCTACAGTAAATCGCTACAGTAACTTTTTTTTTTTTACATAAATTTCCTTAAGAAATTTTTTAAAAAAATAAAAAATAATAAAAAAATACAAAAAATAATACATTTTTTTTTACGTCGCTACAGTATTCGGTACAGATTTTTTTTTTTTTTTTTTTTTTTTTTTTTTTTTAACGTAAATTTCCTTAAGAAAATTTGTTTTAAAAAAAATACAAAAAATAATATACTTACAAAAAATTTCTTATACAAATTTGTTTATTAAAAAAAAAAAAAAAAACAAAAAAAAACAAAACAAAAAAACAAACCGAGAAAACAAACAACCAAAAAAAATTTCAGCTGCAACACCAAAAAAAAATAAATAAATAAAAATATCCATAAATATAAACAAATTATGCTTCCCAGTAAACATATGCATACTTCAAATAACAAAATTATTAAATATACCGTACAACCGACAAAACACACCCGCCGCAACGCGCGGGCAACCCCGCTAGTTATATATACTATCTAAAACCCAGGCACTCTCCCACATCGCGACACGTGTCCAAACACTGTAGCATGAACAGTGCTACAGTAAATACGCTACAGTAACTTTTTTTTTACGTTGCTACAGTACTCGGTAATTTTTTTTTCCCCTTAAGAAAATTTGTTTTTAAAAAAAAAAAAAAATACAAAAAATAATACATTTTTTTTTTGCGCCGCTACAGTGCTCGGTCGGTACAGATCTTTTTTTTTTTTATATAACATAAATTTCTTTAAGAAAATTTGTTTTAAAAAAAAAATACAAAAAATAATACACTTACAAAAAAATTTCTTATACAAATTTGTTTATTAAAAAAAAAAAAAAAAAAAAAAAAAAAAAACAAACCCCATACCGAGAAAACAAACAACCAAAAAAAATTTCAACCGCAACGCCAAAAAAAAAAAAAAAAAAAAAAAAAAAAAAAAAAAAAACCGTAAATATAAACAAATTATGCTTCCAAGTAAACATATGCATACTTCAGATAACAAAATTATTAATTATACCGTACAACCGACAAAATACAAAACACAAAACACACCCGCCGCAACGCGCGGGCAACCCCGCTAGTTCACTATAAATACTATATGGCATGGACTCGAAATCCGTGTCCAATTAAAAAATTAATTTTCTAAATAAAAAACAATAAATTTTATTAGTAAAAAAAGAAAACTTACAAAACATACCCTGAACTTTTTAATATTAACGATTTTTTTTTATAACAAACTTTGTTTGCCAAATAAGTAACAAATATCTGGTAATTTTGTGAATAAAAAGAATACTGGCAAAAAGGCTTCTCGATAACGAACAGAACAAGCCCAATATTGATATGTTTTTTACGTACGTACGGTTTTATAAAAAATGTTGAAGTTTAGTATATATAGTTTTTAAGTAAAAAGAACTTTCAAAATGTGCCATTAACTTTTCAAATAACTTTAAAAATTATCTTAAATTTTTTTAAAACTATAAGGGCCAACACCTCCACACAAAGACATCCGTTCACTCTCCTCATGAAGGTTTGACCTTGATGCTTAAGGCTCAAGTTCTTTTCCAGCGATGTCAAGAATCTGATTAATCCATATTCGATTGATCAAAAGTACCCGCCGCAACGCGGCGGGCTCGAATACCTTGTTGTGTATATAACTTCATATGCTAAACATTTATAAAAAAATATTTATATTAAAAAAAAAAAAAAAAAAAAAAAAAGAGAGAGAGAGAGAGAAACCTCCAAGAGCAAGACCTCATTACCCCAATCACAGTACAATTACTTTTCCCGTTCCGTTTTTACCTGTTTTTCTACTATAATCTAGACCCTTCACTACCCCAATCACAGTACACACAGATCTTACATACCATTACTTCTTTCAATCAAACACACACCTCACACATATGAACCAGGAACCCACATACAAAACCAAACAAAATTCGAGATTCATCCATGTAAATATTCGATTTAAAGATGCCGAAGAAGAATTGCAGGTATGGCTTTTATTAGTTTTTGATTTTTAATGTTTTTTTGGTGGAAAAATTGATTGTTGTTATGTGTTATTTTTTTTAGGAAGTTCTTACATCTAAATTAGTATGAAGCTTCCTTTATGTCTATGTCGTTAAACGAGGGCGAAGGTGAGTTTTTTTGTAACTTTCATCGTTCAGGATCTGAATTTGTTTTAAAGGTTGTATAGGGTGCCTTAGAAGTTTTATAGCAGACTATGTGGTTCCACTGATGGTTGATATGAGCTTATTGGCTTTTTTCAATAGGAACTAAGGCCATAAGCCAACAAGTTAAGCTAACCCAAATGAAATCACACTGATTTTTTTTTCTATAAAGTGTCACACTATTGCTAACTTTTTTTAAATCATTTTTTAGCTTTTGCAGGCTAATTAGGAAAAATTTTGAACAAGTATATATTATTTATAATAATATAGTAATATTTGTTTTGGATGCATTGTGTTATATGATTAGTTAATTGCATCTGGTGATTTTCTGTTTCAGATAAGCAGTAGGTTAGATAGGAGGCGAAAATATGCCGCGAAAGATATTATATTTGGAGTTGAAGCCAGGGCCATCATGCTTTGAGGTGTTGAAGATCTTGCTTCAAGCGAACCAGGTAAGGGTTTAATCACTTCATGAAAACCTGTTACTACTTATTAGGCTTAATCACTTCATGAAAACCTGTTACTACTTATTAGGCGTTAGATACTCTATAACAAAAAGCAAGTTCTAATTAGTTGTACGCTAAAAAAAAGTGTTGGGTCATATATGCATCTTTACTCACTGGTAGCTTATTCTTCAGTTATGCTGCAATTGTATTTTTATCCTAACACTGTATTGCTGTTTTCTTTTGACATTAGAGCTTGAATTTTTAGTTAGTTCACTAACATTTGTCATAATGTACTAGACCTTCAGCTCTGAAAGCAATGTCATTTTTCCAATTAGCCTATGTGCTTTCTAACTTTTACACAAAACATCATCAAACTATTGATTTCTGAATGGTTGTGGAATATTCCTTGATGACTCTAATCCTGAGGTGCTAATATCTTTAAGCTTGGACTTTTAGTATAGAGGATGAAATGATTTTCTTATAATTTGTCAACAGATTAGCCCGCCAAAATTTCAAGCGCGTACCGGCTTCAGCAGTCGCAGAAAACCGTGGGTGCCTCCACTCAACACAAATTTAGACATGTTAGCTTCAAACTTATTAGGATAAATTAATGAGTTTTATATTCAATTATTGCCAGGTGTGGAAATGTTTTTCTCAAAATTGGATTGTCTGTATGTGAGTATGCATCTTCTTAAACTCAAATTGTGCAAAGAAGAATAATGATACGTGTGCGACGTGTGGAGTTTGTGAGAAATGTGAAGAACGATTGTTATTTAACGGTTGTATTGGGGGAAGGTCTTCCTTTTGTCGTTTTGTCATATATATATGTTTCAATTTTTGTCAACACAGGATGATTAACTGAGGCAATCGTTCCTTTCAACAAAATGGTTCTGCAAATATTGCAGAAACTTAAAGAAGTGTTCGCGGCGGAAGGGCCAATCTAAGCAGGTTGCATGTGCATAATGCAGGTAACATTGGTATTCAATATAAAATACTGTTATTTGTACAAATAAAATAATCTATCTGTTTAAATAACTTAGTTGTTATGTGTAGTTCATATAACTTCAGTGAAGTTGAAGTTGGCTTTAACGAGAGTACCGTTATTATTTGTGACCAGGTTTGTGATTACATACAACTTAGTTTTGTGTTCATTTGGTTCTTAGATTAATCCTCTTTCTTCATTGCAATTCCTGACAGTGCGGAAAAGAATAATCCTCTTTCTTCACATTGGCTGTTTGAGGGAATTTGTTGTTGTAACAGCCATTAAGAGACACCCACGTAAAAGTGGTAGCAGCTGCATACATGAATAGCCGGACTTCATCTATTACGGAACACGGTAAGTTGAACTGCTGGTACATTCGCATTCTTGGATTTGCATTGACAATATGTTTTGATACAGTGACCGCAAATACTATGCGATTTATAAATTGAAAAACGCTACACTCACATAATTTTTAGAAAAAGAAATCCACACACACATGTTATTTGCTGCTTTTGTTGGATGCTCTTGATCATACAATCAATTGTCGCAAAATAGCATAGCTATCTTATAAAATTCACTGGTGTGTATATTAACAGGCACTATAGATGGTGAGGTTCTTGAGCCAATATTAGCGCCTTTAAAGGGTGCGGCAAAACATGATGGAAAGAGTGTTGGTGTTCCTATTAGGACCCGTGTATATCAATGATGACGCCCAAATACTCGCGAACTCTACTCAGATGAGAATGTACTTCTGAAGACTACTGATTTGGGTTTATCAGTAATTTATCAACAAGGTATTGTTGTTTTGTCTTAGTTTCATATTCTTATTCTCTGTAAGTGGGAAGAAGAAAATGAAATGCTGACATGTTCAGAATTTTTTAGTTGCTGGCTAAAGTTTGAAATACATATACAACAGAATGACCAAGCTGGAAGCTTTTATATTAGAACTTAGTTTATACTGTTTTTTTAGTATTATGCTGAGTTTAATAGGTGCTTAAATTCTTACCTACGTTGCAAATGGTCAAAGTAGTTAGAAATTCTGGTAGTCATTTTGAATTTAGTGTAATCGATGAAATGGCAGGTCTAATTTTCTGTAGCCCACAGAAATTTGCCTTCTTGGATAGTGTGTTTAATATGATAGCTATTCATTGCTCATCTAACTGACATTAACATGTAATCCAATTTGCATTTATGATTCTTAAAATGGCGGAAATTGTGTCTAAACTTGCAGCAGTTGGTTTTAACAGAAAGGTGGAAAAGTTGTGCATGTGAGCCAGCCGCATAATGGATGCAGGAACGGCAGGCTCAGAATGATGGAAAAGATAGCACCGATGCCCTCTGTCAAGGTAATAAGTATTTATTTTAAGATTTTCTACGGGGTGCTCGGGGCTGATTCTAAACAGCAGTTTTAAAAGGGGGAACTGGGTCGTTTTACGGGTCTTTGGATTTGCTTAAAACTAAACCAACAACTACTAACAGTTCGTCAGGTAACTGTTAAAAAAAGGAAGCAATCTCATTGAACTACTGGTTGAACTGCAGAAGTGATGGTTACACTTTGTCATAGCTCAGACGAACATCTTTAAGATTATTTGAGAACGAATAAAGTTATATAAAATAAATAGCTTATTTCAATGAGTCACAACCGAATAAGTAAACCTTAATGGTTGGTTTGTAACAAAAACTAACATTAACTAATCAACTTGATTGTGCAGGGTAAAAGACCAGATGAACCTGACACTGCCGAGCTCATTTCACCAATGGCATCAGCAAAATTTCCACCCTATGGTGCGTAGTTAAACTTTTTAATCGAATTGTTTTAAGCACATTGAGGATATTCAATAAAGAACCTCAACCAGCCTTATGTCAAATGGTATGACAAGAATACTATTTCTACCTCTGTACTTCATTGTTATGACATAAACATTGATATAAAGAAGACATTAAATATACATCTTTTCATCCATGTATATTGCACCTTTGGTCTTTTATAGACACATCAACATAGCACTCCCGCGGCAACGCGCGGGTTCACACACTCGTTATCACTACTAATCAAACTGAACTTAATCCAAATACATGTTGTAATAACTGAGCAAGAAAATACTCATATTTCATAGCTCGTTACTAAAGACCTTCGGATCGTGCTTATTTATATACTCCCTCCGTCCCAATTTATTTGTCCAGTTTTGACTTTTTGAGTCTTTCTTTGCAAACTTTGACCGTAAATATTCTTATTTGTGTTATATAATACTTGATGAAAATTATACAAATTAAAAATACACTTAAAACTCAATCTATTCATATATTTTGCATCAAATATTAAATAACACAAACAAATATATTTAAGGTCAAAGTTGAGAAAGAAAGACTTTGAAAATCAAAAGTGGACAAATAAATTGGGACGGAGGTAGTATTTTTTTGGAAAATTAGTTTTTAATCTAAAAGCAAAGTTCTAGACTCATGAAAATGGTGTTTGTTTTCATGGGTTTGCATGTTAAAAGCTCTAATAAAATTTTGAACGCTTGATTTTATAGCTTCCTAAAGCATCTGCATTTTATAAGTAATTCGATTATTTTTATTTTGGACTCATCATCATTTTAATAGTTTTAAATTATCTTAAGGTTTTTCTTGTTTTTTAATATGACAGCGAAAAGCGTTTCTAAAGCTTTTTTTGAAATTAATGGTCAAAAGTTGGAGTGAGATAAGGTATAAAATGAAAACATATTGAGTGAAAAGCTTTTAGTGAAAGCTTAATAATATTAAGTCTTTGTTACAAATATTATTTCTTTTAAATGCAAAAAGTCATTCCAAAGACTATTTAAAATAGTGAAAAATTATCGTAAACACCAAGGTTGTAAAAATCGCGAATTGGTAACCGGGCAGTCGACCTCATTATAGCTTGTAGTCGGTATAGACAGGATTAATCTGATTGGCATTTCCTGCAAGTTTTGAGAATTTCACGAGAGTTTTGAGTGTTTCCGACAAGATTTTCTTTTAAAAACATCTTGTAATAGATTAATACAACAAGTACAAGTAATTAAAACAAGTTTTTGCCGAATCATACAATCGTGACAACAATTAAATCATCTTTCTATAGACAGACACTTCGATATATACTTTCGATGATTTTTTTTTCAGTTTTTTTCAGTTACGTCTGAAAAATCAGACGTAACTGAAAAAAAAAAAAAAAAAAAAAAAAAAAAAAAAAAAAAAAAATCTTCGAAATTATATCGAAGTGCCCGTCTACTGAAAGATTAAAAAAATAATCATCGTGATGGTGTATTTTTTTTTCACTTAACGATTTGCCGTTTGTAAAATATTTTATTTTTTTAAAAAAGGTGAAAAGTGAGTTTTTTTTTTTTTTTTTTTTTTTTTTTTTTTTTTTTTTTTTCATATAAAATTAAGCGGCTATAATTGGTTTATTGTATCTTTAGACAAATTTTGTTATAACATTGATCTTAACTCATCATTGCAGTTACTCTTACTTTGGAGCTAGTTGCTCAATGAAAAAGTCTGAAGCTAGTATATCAAAATCAAGATTTCAATTCTTTTTCTTATAATTATAAAGGGAAAGCTTGCAACTCTAAAAAAAGCTCATGGCAAATGTATCTTGGATTTCACATACCTATAATTATTACACACCATCAATCTAATTATACACCCTCTTCGCTTCAGGTTTTTTTTTTTCTGTTTTGTTTTGTTTTGTTTTTTTTTTTTTTTTTTTTTTTTTTTGTTTTTTTTTTTTTTTTTTATTGGAGCTAAAATTATGTAATACACTTATTTAATGTGAGCACACATGAAACATAATGATATTAACCTAGACTTATGTAGAATTGTAAAATCAAGAGGGGTGATCATAATTTGTGTGATAATAGGTAAATTGGTCCTTCCGAAACCAAGCCATGCGTGAATTGGTCCTGGAGGAGTCGATCCAAAATGAACCCAGACTACCAGGAATTCTACCCGAGACTCCGAGAGATTACTTAACTGATAATTTATCTAAAACCATTGAATGAAAATGCTTATATAATGAGTAAAAACGATATGGAACACAGAGCCGGACCATTGATTTCGACCAAAGAATCATAAACCAACAGTCATTATCTTTACTTTGTTCCTCGACAAGAGTCACTAATCACTATATTATATCTCATCTAATCGTCAATGGAGACCTCCATAACAAACGAACACTACATTAAACCTTCATGTTGCAACAGTTAAAACAGCTCATTCTTCACAATCATCTTGTAAGCCGGTCAAAAAAGAGAACCTATAAGAAAACTGCAGACTTTATGGTCGGCTTTCTCAAGCATCGATATCTGTCTATGCTACAAAATAGGTTTGGCATTTGATACCTTCTCTAGTTACCACTTGAACGGTTTTGTCCATTGACTTTCAGGAACCGGAACTTGCAACTTCTCTGGTTCATCGCTGGGGGTACTGACAATTCCTTCAGAATCCGAAGCAGTTTTCATCTCAGGAGTAGACGGAAGTTCAGTGTGTTTTTTATCTTTTTTCGCTGCTTCTTTCTTTCTTGGCCTCGTAAATATGTATGCTGCCAAATAACAAAATAAAGGTCAGCTCGCCATGATTACATGATTTTTTAAAAATCAGTGTGAGTATGGAGCTTGCGAATTACTTGACACAGGTTAGAAGATAGAAAACTATATTTATATAAAATTGCAATTTTGTAGTCGAAATATAGAGCATCTTTCTACCATGGTTGACGAGGAGTCAGTGCAATATTACATAGCGAGCACTGCATATATGTCCTCCATATATAACTTACTATCAAGTTTGTATAGCATAGGGATATAAAAGAAATCGTTAAATGCAGAGATACCAATGAACGTCTGCATACTAGGATCACGGTTAAAACTTCTTAATATCTTAAGATTGCAATACTACATTCTATTTAAAGCACACGTCTCCAACTAAGAACATTACAAGATACTAATTACAGAATTTCCAAATATGTATCTGATCTCTCCATTGCAACGTTAGATTTCAAATTACTAAATCCTGGAACGATTAACGAGGCATATACCTATCTGTCTATCTCCATCGAACTTGAACTCAAATGTGACTTGGAATTCTCTTGCCTAATGTACTTTGAAACGTATCACATGTAACACAAATACTAGTATCTTGTCTGTTTGGCATTGCGTTTCACAAGTAATTATAGAAACAACTATTACACTTTTCCGTTACAGATTATCAGTTTCTAGTGTTTAGCTGTCGTGAAACTAACTAGTCAGGGGTCAAAACTGGTCCTTTTATTATCCAAATCTAAAAACTTATCTCTCGTGGCACATTTTGTTACCTATATCCAATAATCTTATATCACACTGGTGCTTTCAAAACGCAAGGTCAAACACTAATAAGCATACTAAGGGGGTATTTCTTTTAGCATATTTGATGGGCTTATGAGGTAACTGAAATTTTTATATGCTCATAAGCTCTTTTTTTGGCTTATATGAGCTTATCCCGTTTAGCTTATAAACTTTTATAAGCTAAAAGTTCAGCTACTGAGCTCATAAGCCATTAAAAAATGAGATTACGAGCTTAGCAAAATTTCGATAATGCCCATAAGCCCATCAAACAAGCTTAAACAAACACCCCCTCATCTGATGGGCTTATGTGCTTTATAGAAATTTTGATAAGCTCATAAGCTCATTTTTTATGGCTTGTGAGCTTATCCCTTTTAGCTTATAAACTTTTTGTAAGCTAAAAGTTCAGCTAATGAGCTCATAAGCCATTAAAAAAATGAACCTACGAGCTGATCAAAATTCCGATAATGCCCCTAAGCCAATCAAATAAGCTTAAACAAACACCCCCTTATTTGATGGGCTTACGAGCTTTATCGAAATCTTGATAAGCTCATAAACTCATTTTTTACAGCTGATGAGCTTATCCCTTTTAGCATATGAAGTTATATACACAATATAAGTTCAACCAAGGGGGTGTTTGGATTAGCTTATTTATCTGGCTTATGGGCTTATTTGAATATGGAAAAGCCGATAAGCTCACTCTTTGGAGCTTATGACGTTATCATCTTCAGCTTATTGGCTAAGGCCAATAAGCTAAAGTTAATAAGCTCTAAAGAGTGGGCTTATGAGGTTTTTCCATGTTCAAATAAGCCCATAAGCCAGATAAATAAGCTAATTCAAACAGCCCCCTAATAAGCTCATAAGCCATGAAAAAAAAATGGGTTTAGGAGCTGATAAAAATTTGGATAAAAAGCTCATAAGCCCATCAAATAAGCTAAAATAAAAACAACCCCTTAATCCTTTCATTAGCACTAAACATTATAAAATCAAACATAAAAAAAAAAAAAAAAAAAAAAAAAAAAAAAAAAAAAAAAAAAAAAAAAGAGAGAGAGAGAGAGAGAAAGGAAATGAAAGGAAACCTCCAAGAGCAAGGTGGCTGCGCCGCTGACGATGACGGCGGCGGTGGTTTTCCCATTTTTATCTCGGTGGCGGCAGTGACGACCACGGCGGTGTTTTCCCATTCTATGTTTGTATATGAGCCTGGCCCATAATGGTGTTTATTGTTGGGTTCATTGGACTTGTTAGCCTATTTTAAGTTTACATTATCCCAAATTTTAGAATTATATGGATTCTGTCTTTCAAAAGAAATAGAAATGTTTTACGAAAATACTCTGATATTCAAAAGAAACTCTCGAGAAATGTTCACACCACGAGGTGGATCACCCGCGCGTTGCCGCGGAATGTTTTGCCAAAGAAGTAGTTATTACAGTTAACGACCGTTAGTTATAAGGACAAAATTTGCAACGAACCTCTAAAATGGAGGACCAATTGCAGACCTCTAAGACGAATGACCAATTGTAAAAAAAAAAAAAATTAACGGTCGTTAAGACCGTTCGTTATAAGGACTAAATTTTCAACGAACCTCTAAGACGAATGACCAATTGTAAATAAAATTAAAAAAAAATAATAAAAAAATTAACGGTCGTTAGTACTTAACGACCGTTAGTTACTGTACATTCTACTGTTCATTGTGAGTGCTTTTACTGTAGCTTTGTGCTACTGTAGCTAAGCTACAGTAAATCCTGATAAATGTTAGTATTATAAATGCTAAATGAATATATTAAGATGTTCAAAAAAATAATAAATAAATAAATAAAATAAAAATTCCATAAACAGACATGAAATCACTTTAAAAAATACATTTAATTTAGGGTAACCTGAACGTCAAACCTTCTCCCTTTAACCCGAGAATTTACTTGCTTTTTAAAAAACCTAAAAATACAAAAAGAATCATCTCTCATCCCTAGAACTAGTAATTAGGTTTTTCTAATCCTAGCGACATTATTCTTAGCTGAACGATCAATCCCCCGGTACTTGTCACTATACTATACTACAACGATCAGGTACACTGCCTGGTGGAGGTTGTAAGCTTCTCAAGATCCCTTGAGAGGTAAAGCCTGGTGCAAACCCCACGCATCAAGTTTTTGGCGCCGCTGCCGGGGAATAGTTATTGTCTAGGTTAGAATTTCTTTTTATTAGGTCTACTTGCTAGATTCCTTTCTAGTAAGATTTTATTTTTATTTTTAGGTTTCTTTAGTCTATCTTATTTCTTTGTGTTTTTGTTCGTAACTTTTCACCACCCGACATCATGGACGATGGGAACATCTTTGAACCCGTCATCCCACCACAACAAAACCCACCACTAGAACCTCTTAGGCCCCGAACCTTAGGAGAGTATTCTCGACCTAGCCACCAAGGCTACCGAAACACCATTGAGCTCACCGGAGCCAATGTGACCCCCTTGCGATCCGACACCATCCGGTTGGTGCAAAGCGGATGTGCATTCCATGGACTTCGTTCCGAAGACCCAAATCAACATCTTAAGGACTTCCTAAAAATCGTAGACTCCATAGACCTAGATGTTGCAACTAGAGAGACAACCCGATTACGCCTATTCCAATTCTCTCTACGGGATCAAGCTAGTCAATGGCTTGAGCGTTTACCCGCGGGATCCATCACCACATGGGATAATCTCACCAATCGCTTCCTTACTCAATTCTTCCCACCGGGGAAAACTGCAATGCTGAGAAATGAAATTTTGATGTTTGAACAACATCAGGGTGAAACCTTCTACGAAGCATGGGCCCGTTTTAAGGATCTCCTCCATAAGGTCCCTCATCATGGTATAAACCTTTGGTTATTAGTTCAGATTTTCTACGACCATGTTGACTATCACACTAAACGCACAATCGATAGGGCCGCGGGAGGTAAACTGCGTGATAAGAGCGCCGAGGAGTCCTGGGTAATTATTGAGAAGCTCGCCGCCGATAATCAAGAGATGTGGGAGTTTAATCATACAACTAAAGCGGCCATCAATGCAGTCTCAACATCTGGAGGAACCACCGAAATCCCTGATGAACTCCTATGCAAACTCGAGGCAAAAGTTGACTATTTTGAGGAAAGGCAAAGGAGACCTTTAAGTCCTAGACGGGCTACTGTCAATTCTGTCTCGAAACCGACTTCAACACCATTATCAGAGTCACCCTCTAGAGAAAATATCGAGACTTTTCAAAACTATGCCCCACCTTATTCCCCTCCCGAGGAGCTTAGCTCGGAGTTTGAAGCTAGGATGAGAGAATATATGGCAACTCATTCAGATCGGCTTGCTAGATTCGAGGAAGCAGTTTATAAGCAAAAAGAGGAGATGCAAGAGAAAATGAATGAGATGATGAGTCTATTGGAGGAGTATGCCAACCAGAGAACCCCCGAAAGAATGCTACTAAGGAATGAAAGCGTCACCCCCACTACCCAATTTGTTAATTCCATCACAATTGTCCACAAGGATAACGAGAATTTAGGAGCCCCTACTAAACAGACCTTAGAAAAGCCACCAAAATCCCAACCCTTGAGTCACTACCTAAAACATGATATAAACGAAAACACCATAACAAATTGGATAAAGGGTGACAGGCGTAACCAACCTTCCAAACAGGGTTCTGTGAAAGAGGAAGGGGGAAAAGATGAGTATGATACGTTACCTAGGGGGTCAATATTCGAGAGGCTATTGGTACAAAAGTGGCCACTAAGCAAATAGCGTGTGGGAACTTTGAAATACCAACTAGCATCGGGGATTTGGAATATCTTAGTGCTTTCGCCGACCAAGGATCGGAAGTAAATCTTATGCCCCTAACTATTTACATCCAACTAACGTCAAAAATGCCAGCACCCACTCGTGTAAGGTTGTCCCTCGCCGGACACTCGTACGTATACCCCTTAGGAATCGCAGAAGATATATTAGTTAATGTCGCAGGATTCATGTACCCCGTTGATTTTATGATCATCGATGATAAGGGAGATGGATGCATGCCAATAATCCTTGGGGCACCATTCCTTGCCACCGCTAGGGCTGTCATTAAGTATGAAGGTAGGAAAATTGAGCTTAAATCTGGGAAAAGAAAGATTAGCTTCCCCATGACCCCGCGAAATGGGCATGAGAATGTGAGTTGGAGAAAGCTCAAAAACAACATTGACACGACACCCATTCATGTTCGGAATAAAATTCTTGCATGGGAGGCAAGAATCAAAAGCTACAAGGAGGCTAAATATGAAAGAAGCAAAAGCAATAAAGTTCATGTCGAATTCGAACGTAATCGACCAGCAGAAAGTCATGTACCATTCGAGGAAGGGAACTTGGTACTCTTAAGACATTTGGAAACAACAATACCACCCGATAAACCAAGTCCTTGGTGGTATGGGCCTTTCACAATTGAAAGCATGAACCAAGATGGGATTAGGGGTGTTGATCGGTTCGGTTTTCGGTTATTCGGTTAATTCGGTTCGGTTAATTCGGTTAAAAAAATTTTTAGGGTCAAACCGTGAACCAAACCAAACCGAATTCAAATTCGGTTTTTGGTTCGGTTTGGTTAAATTCTAGTTCGGTTTGGTTCGGTTCGATTTTCGGTTTAACCAAATTACACACTTTATTTAAAAAAAAGAAAATATATACAAATATATTTTGCCAAAAAAGTTATTTCAAACATAAAAAGTATTTTTTAATATTAGGATAGAATTTTTTTGCTATTTATATATATATATATAAATATAAATATAAATATAAATATATATATATATAACGTTTTATTGATCTTTTTATATATATAAATATATAAAAAATATATAAGTTTATATGAATTCGGTTTTCGGTTCGGTTTTCGGTTTTGATTACCAAAACCATATCCAAACCGAGAACCGAATTAAAAGTTCGGTTTGGTTCGGTTTTGGCAAATTCGGTTCGGTTATAAGTTCGATTCGGTTATTTTCGGTTCGGTTCGGTTTTGGTTTTCGGTTTATTCGGATATTTCGGTTTTTCTGCTCACCCCTAGATGGGATGGCTAACCTGAGGAGTAAAGTAGGTGGAGAGGTGATTGCAAGTATCGACAGGTTGAGGCACTACCACCACAATAGTAATGATCACAACTACATGGGGTACATCATCTCAAGGGATGAGGTCATGTAGTAACCCATGACCTTGAGTCTAGCTACAAGACTCGTAAATAAAGAAAAGCGCTTCTTGGGAGGCAACTCATCCTTTGTGTGATTTTATTTTGTTTATTTATTATTTGTTTCCGTATGCATGCTTTATTTTTATTGTTGGTAGATCATGTTTCAAAACTAAAATGGTGAAAATACTTTACTTTGTTGTTCGGCCTAGTCTTAACTTCATCCAAGGGTATTTTTGCAAAAGATAAGTGTAAGAGGAAACCCCAAATATGTTTTTAAGAAACAAACCGATCATGATTCTCCACAATATTAAATGAACATGTATATTCGTATTTGTTAGAGTCAAATGCTTGTATCGAGTCATAATGAAGTTTTGCAGGATTTTCCAGGAAGTAGGACCAAGTTTTTCTAGAAATTTTCCGGAAACTTAACATAAGGATTTCTGCAGGTCACTTCTGACGGCGTCATGAGTTTACTCTTGACGGCGTCACGTGTAAAAATCTGGAAATTTTACCAGTTTTGTTTTTCTAACAGAGTTTTAAAGTTTTTGTTGAATTATTAAGTTTTATAATCTCCAGGAAATCTGCAAACTTCATTCCACAAGCATTATATCTTATTTTGTTTTCTAGAATTTAGTAACTTATGTAGATTGCCGCCGATTTTATGCGAGGTTGTCTTGTTTGTTTTCTCAGGATTTACAGGTTATGTATGACAAGAAGATGATTTATATTCTGGAAGGGAAGCTTTGATTGTTCATTTTCTTGGAGGAAGATTTCACCTGACCACCTTATTATCCATACCGAGCGAATCAGGGGAGTATTTGATTTCATTCTTTTTACTTTTTCACTTTTACATTCTTTACTTGAACATTGGGGACAATGTTCATCTTAAGTGTAAGGGGAGGGTAAAATGATGATACCTTACAGATACACTTTCGCTTGAGTTTGTTTGTTTGATAGTAGATGTGTAATAAAACTATGAGAAATACTTGTTAGTGCAATTTTAGCGCCAAATTTAAATTTTTTTACAACATTTAGGAGTGAAACTTTAGCCATAGCAAGCTTCTCATGGATAGGAGATTGTATGACTAGCACATAACCGTATCATTCAGAAAAATTTTCCACCCAAATATGTGAGATTCGCATTTAGATTTGATAGGAAAAGCATTTACTATTAGTGCTTATGAGTGTACCGGTAGCATTTAGATTCTAGAACTTGCGTTAGTGATGCATCCCGAGACCGCTAGTGAGACTACATTCGTGTAGTAGGATTTACTACATGATAAGAGGCATTAGGATCACCCTTGTGTTAAACCCGTATTATAATTACTTGACCATTTAAGTCATATTATTTGGCTAGTTAAGTCAACTAATTTTTCCCACACCTTAGCCTTGTACTCATTTTTAGTACACGAAACCCCTAGTACACCCCTCCGAGCCTATCTTTTCGTTTCTAACATTAAGCATCTTACTTAAAAGAAAAATTTGTTACACCCCACTTAAATGTACACCCAAATCGCCTTAGCCTTCCGTGTATGCGCTCATTTTTAGTGCATTATTGTTATTTGTTAAACCCTAAGTTAACTATCTAATTGATTACATGGTTGCTAAGTCGAGTCATATCCTTGTACATATTGTTTTGGGACGATTGGGACTCATGGGTAAAGTACTTATTTTATGGAGTAATGGGGAAGAACATCATATATTACCCCCGTATGTGCGTTAATCTTAAAAGTACTCCAAGTGTTTTGATTATCTTAATTCGAGTCATTAGATTAGTTTATTGTAAAGTATGTAAAAATTCAAGTGTAAGGGGAATTTACATTCCCTATGATGTATTATTTTGGATGGTAGGGTAAGAGTGTATGCAAAAAAAAAATAATAATAAATAAAGAAAAAAAAATAGAAAAAGAAAAAGAGAAAAAACATACGGACTACCATCCCGTTTTTATTCTATATTTATTTTATGTTTTTGTTATTTTTTATTTATTAGCTTAAGTCGAGTCTAGTCTTGGCTTAGCAACGCCATGTTGTACATGTAATTAACCAAGATTGTTAACTCGTCACCAGTAAAGACTGCCAATATCCAACAAAACCGTGTATTTCATATCCCTACACCTAACGTTACAACCTTTTAAAAGACCTCTTTGAGAGTTTATCCTAGGTGCTTACGCCATGTGGTGGAGGTTTGATCCTTTCCCAAGCCTATGGTAATCTATTTTGCTATGACAGGTAGTGAGAGATATCTTCCGTTTCCATATTGTAATTTATACTTTATTACACCCGAGAGATGTGAGTATTTAAACACTATTTGTGAGGTGCTAGTATATGACCTCCGTGCTTGTCTTTGGTCTTTAGTGGAACGATTATTTGTTGTAATTACTTTTATATTAGTGTTAAATGACCCCTAACTTGTATTTTGATTAGAATAAAAGCGCATTTGCTTGAGGACAAGCAAATCTCAAGTGTAAGGGTATATGATGAGGCGAAAAATGAACCACTTTTAGGGGGTCATTTAAGCCCGGAATTGAATTTATTTGATCAAATATTACCCTAAATCGTTCCTTTTGTGATTTTAGGTACTTTGGGAGTGAAATCTGGAAAATGAAGCAATTCGGACGTTTTTGGAGCATAAAAGTGAAGAAACGCCAAAGACTTAATTTTCCAAGCTGGGAACAGTGTGTGACAGCGTCAAGAGCATTTTCCTGACGGCGTCAAGAGTAAAAAGCATGACGGCCCAGTACTGAAATGAAGGCGTCACAAGGAAGAGCGTCAAGAGTTAAATACGTGACGGCCTGGAAAAGTGTATAACGTGACGGCGTCAGATGTAGATCAAGGTAGTCCGAGGATTCTTGTGGCGGCGAGATGACGGCGTCACAAGATTGTTCTTGACGCCGTCAGCCTCTATTTTCTATATATGGTTTTCTAATTTTCATTCATTAAGAGAAACAAGTTTTGAGAAACCCTAAGGCCGAACCATATACGAATTTTATAGGTTTTTCAAGGGTTTTCAGCCCTTGAATGCTTGCATGTGCTATTGAGATAAGTGTTCTTTTAATTCAATCAATATGTCTATGTGTTGGTTGTCTATATCTTGTGCTTGTCTTGATTCAACCATGCTAGGCTAGATTTATCTTGTGTTTGCTTAGATCTAATGAAACCTAGATGTTGATTATGTGTTGATTACTTGTTTATGGTTGTATTGGATGAATGATTTCAATGTTAGGCTTAAGAAAACTGGCAGATCTCCAAATGGTAACATGCTTGAACGTCTTAGGAAACATGAACCGATGTGTACTAGGTTTTATTGGTTGTATTTAATGCATGAGTAAATTCTAATGATCCCATGTTAGGAGCTTCTTAGCCGGCTCGACATAGGAGTGAAGTAGGCACTCATAGGATTGGGGAGTTAAGTACGCCACCCCATGAATGGTATTAAGGAATACAATCCGTCATCCACGCAACTATAACAAGTAATTAACGTGTAAAAGATATCTAGGGAGTAGTGAAATCTAAGTAAACACATTTCTCCACTTATTGCTCACAACCTTAGTTTAATTTAGTTTATTTTCATTTCCAGTATTTTATTTTGATTGCATCTTAGTATTGGGTTAGTTGACTAGCAACTAATTCCGCCCAAATCCTTCAAAACCCGAGAATTTACTTGCTTTCTAAAAAACATAAAAATATAAAAAGAATCATCTCTCATCCCTAGAACTAGTAATTAGGTTTTTCTAATCCTAGCGACACTATTCCTAGCTGAACGATCAATCCCCCGGTACTTGTCACTATACTATACTACAACGATCAGGTACACTGCCTGGTTGGGGTTGTAAGCTTCTCAAGATCCCTTGAGAGGTAAAGCCTGGTGCAAACCCCACGCATCAAGATCCAGAACCGCTTGATGTTGAAGCTCCCAGAGAACCGATCATCATTTTGGCGAGTCGTTCCTCCTTCCATAAAAAAAAATTACATCCATGGTCTTCTGTCCCAGGCTGTTAAAGAGTAAAAACTATTATTTTTAACAACTAACCAAATTATTTATATAATACACGAAAAAATATGTAATTGTTCACCTACGAGAAAGGACACGCATAGTATAGTTTACCACGGGAGTAAGATTTACACGATTCTCGCAGAATCACGTCTCCTCGTTCACAAGGACAAGGAAAAGCTTCAAATTCTGCCATCTTCTTCACCATGATAACAGTGTATGTTTGTGGTTGTGAGGTTGAGTGGTTGAATCGTGACCGGGGTGGCCCGATCTACAAGTTGAGGTGATAAAAGGTGGTGGCCAGAAAAAGATTCCGGCGGCCGGAAAATGCTGGTGTCGCCAGAAAACAGAAACTGCTAGAGAGAGAAAGAGAGAGAGAGATATAGTGAGATGAGTATGTGTGTGTGTGTGTGTGTGTGTGTTTATATTGTGAGGATAAGGTGTTAGATAGAAAAAAAGTTGTTAGGTAAAACCATTGAATCTCATGTATAACCATATCATCTCGACTCGTTCGCTTAACATCTCATGTATAACCATTGCATCTCGACTCGTTCATTTAACATCTCATGTATAACCATTGCATCTCGACTCGTTCGTTTAACATCTCATGTATAACCATAGCATCTCGACGCGTTCGTTTAACATCTCATGTATAACCATAGCATCTCGACTCGTTCGTTTAACATCTCATGTATAACCATTGCATCTCGACTTGTTCGTTTAACATCTCATGTATAACCATTGCATCTCGACTCGTTCGTTTAACATCTCATGTATAACCATAGCATCTCGACTCGTTCGTTTAACATCTCATGTATAACCATAGCATCTCGACTCGTTCGTTTAACATCTCATGTATGACCATTGCATCTCGACTCGTTCGTTTAACAACTCATGTATAACCATAGCATCTCGACTCGTTCGTTTAACATCTCATGTATAACCATTGCATCTCGACTCGTTCGTTTAACATCTCATGTATAACCATTGCATCTCGACTCGTTCGTTTAACATCTCATTTTTACCGTTTGTGATCTCGAGGTTATCTAATGGTTGGGATTTAGTATTTTGTGATATTCTAATTATTATTTATTTTATATTTTAATAAATGATTTTTTTTAATTATAATATAAGTAATTAATTTTAAATATATATATTTTTTTAATTTTATAAAATTATTTATAATAAATAATTTTTTTCAATTATATAAATTTAGTTTATTAATTTTATAAAACTTATTTTTTAATATTTTATAAAAGTATTTATAATAAATAAATTTTTTTAATTATATTAAAGTAATTTTATAAAAGTATTTATAATAAAGTAATTTTATAAAAGTATTTATTATAAATAATTTTTTTTAATAAAAGTTATTTTCCCGTCGACATGTCGACGGGAATAAAACCGCCAAAATTTTTGCGAAAATTTAATACGTCCCGCCAAACGCAAACGACAAAATAGCGTAATATTACCGTCGACATGTCGACGGGATTAGTAATACTATAAAAAATTTCCTTTCTAGTCCCGTCGACATGTCGACGGGATAAAAAAAGTTATTATAAAACCAGATCTGGTCAAATTATTTGTCATAACTTAGAAGAAAAAAAAATAAACCATCGATTTTTTTCCTTTCTTCTCCGGCGATTGTACTCCCACCACAGCACTCCACCACCACCACTCCTCCACACCACACCACCTCCACCTCCACCACTCCTCCACCCCAACAACACCACATTATACCACCACCACCACCACAGCGCTCCACCCCAACAACAACACCACATTTACCACCACCACCACACGAGCACCACTTTGCACCACCTTCCCCCCTCATTTGTTTAATTCTTCCACAACCCTTCACATGTTTAATTCTTCCCCTTCTCCCCCCCCCCCCCCCCCCTTTCTTTCTTGAAAAATAAACCATCGCGGGTACTTTTTTGATTTTTTGATTAATTTTTTATTTTTGATTTTTGTTATTATTTTGTATTATTTAGTTTAATTTAAGTGTTAATTTTGTATTATTATTTTTTTTTATTTTTATTATTATTTTTTTTAATACAGCTGAGACCCGAGACCACAACCGAGAGCCCGAGACCACAGGTAATGTGTCTCTTTTTTATTTTTTTTTAATAACTTTTGGTTTCCCGACGACATGTCGATGACAACAGTTTTTTTTAAAACTTTTGAGATATAAATGTGCTCTCTTTTAATGTAGCCCGAGCCCGGGACCGCAGCCGGAGGTCACAGCCAGTGCCCGAGACCACAGCCGAGAGCCCGAGACCACAGCCGAGACAGTATGTTGTTTTCTTTTCGTATCCGTATTATTTTTTAAATATCAGTATATATAGTATGTTGGACTTTGGTTAGTATATTAGGTTTTGATATAGTATGTTGGACTTTGGTTAGTATATTAGGTTTTGATATAAAAGGGATTGTTGCGGATTGTGAAATGTGATTAAGTATTAGTTTACGACACAACCAAGGTCGGTTGTGCTCATTGTGTACCCACGGTCAGCTAGAAGAAATTCTGGAGTTCGCGTATACCCAGTTCAAAGTTGTGCTGTTTCGAGTTAAGTGGTTCGACTTGGTCAAAAGAGGTAGAGTCGAACGTTATAACACTAGAAACAACATGACACAAATTTGGGCATGTAGCACAGCGTTTGAAGATCAACCTTACATTCTCGCAACACAAGCAAAACAAGTCTTCTACCTTGAAGATCATGCCAGACGACCACTCCATTAGAAGGTCGTTCAAGAAGTGAATCACAACACAACCTGGGATGTCATTGTGGCAGAAGACGATGATGATGTGATACATGGCAACAACTCATCGAATCTCCAACTGTCTGCTAATTTGAATGATTTGGCATTTGAAACCTTAAATATCGATGGTCGATCAACGTTAGTTGAGGCACCACCACCAATCATTCATGTTGATGACGACGATGAATTTATTGATGATGAGGACGACGATCCTTATGATTTAGTAGACTCTGATGCAAACAATTCTGATGATGAAGTTGAAGATGCGACTTATGCTGTTTATGATAGTGATGTAGATGTAGCAGATTGATCTTAAATTGTAACTTGTAAAACGACACTTAGCTTATTTGAATGAAATTGTTATGGATTGTTTAAATGTGTATATTTATTTTAAATGTGTATGTATTTGAATGTGTGCATGCTTATGTTAATTTGTTCCCGAATTTCTATATGTTAATTCAACCTGTACATTTACAGATGGCAGCAGTAGCGCGAGGTCACGGTGGTGACGGTGTCGATGACCCACCACCACCTTATCGTTCGATTACTAGCGGTCACCGTAGTGGTAAGAAAATTAAACTTGATAATTTGAATTTTGTTACTTGTTATTTTTTAACGTTTTCACTCACTTCAATTATAGGTTCGTCACAAAAACCTCGACGAGGAGGTAGAGCGAGACAAGCTGGCGGCAGGGGTGGAGGTCCAACCGCGCATGGTTCAGTAACTATGTTGGCGAGCTGGTTAGGTCCTTGCCGTTGCAATATCCCTCCTGGCACAAACTTGACGAAGCGACTCGACAGGGCTTCATGAACCGACTCGGGGTCAGTTATTTCATTTTCCTTTTAATTATATCTTTATATTTAATTCTTTGAATGTGTACATTTATTTAAATTTGTTTAATTGTGTATATTTGTTTAAATTTGTTTGCAGGAATTCTTCGACTTGCAGACCCACATGCGCTCACCCGATTGGAAAACCATTTCGGCGGGCCTCAATGCGTACATTGCTAAGGTCTACTCCGACAACAAGGGCACGATGAAGAGGGTTTACTTCGACGGGGAGGGTGGGCCTGAAAAAGTGGATGAGATAAGAAGAAACCCTCCTCCGAACGTCGAGCCATCTGTGTGGGAGGAGCATATCAAGTTTTACATGAATGATAAGAACCTGAAGCGTGCTGCTGTGAACAAGGAGAACCGAAAGAAGTTGAAGGTGTACAGCCGCCACGGTTCCAAGTCATTGGCCGCTATTCGCCACGACTACGTAAGACACATTTTATTTTTATACAAGTATTTTATTTTTATAAAATTATTTAATTATAATTATATAAAAGTAATTAATTTTGATTTTATAAAAATATTTAAGTTTAATTAAAATAAATATGGTGTTTGATTTGCCATTTTTAATTTGTTTCATCTTATATATATGCATGTGTATATACAGTTTCAGAACAGCAAGGACAAATAATACCCGTCACTCATCCAGTCGTTTTACGACACACACTGCGACAATGATGGTATGTGGTTGCAGGATGAGGCTCGTGTTCAATATGTAAGTATCTTTTTTTTTTTTTAATTTATTATTTATTTATTTATTTCCCCAAACACGCACTTTAATGATTCATTGAAACATAATCTTGTAATTAACCCGATATATATATATATATATATATATATATATATATATATATATATATATATATATATACACTTACATATATATATAAATTTTCTCAATTAAATAGGAAGAGATGGTCCGGCTGCGAGATCTGGGAGCGAATACGCCGGAAGGGGTGGCGTACACGGAGGAGCAGATACTTGCGATGGTTTTGAAGGGCAAGCAGCGGGGCCACATCGCCGGACGGGGTAGGGTCGTACCCGGGCTCTCCTGGCCACCGTTACCATACACCCCGCCTCCACCTCCAGGTATGTACAGTTTGATAATATATAAATTATAGATTACTCGATCATGACTCAAATTAAGTATTGCAATAGATGTTTTTTAATTTTGATTGTTTCATTTTCAGAATACGCTGAGATGGAGAAAAAGCTTACTGAGGCCGAGGAGAATCGCCGTCGAGAAGCTGAAGAGCGTAAGGCCTTGAAGGCGGAGATTGATTTGATCACATGTTTTATCTCCTCCAACCCGCGATGGAACGAGTATGTTAGTCAGGCGGGTTCTCAGCACGTGGATGGCTCAGGGCAGTGGCGTTGGAGGTAGTGGCTCAGCTGGAGGGAGCGGGAGTCGCAGAGGCGATGAGGATGGTTCTGGCGATGATGAGGGTCCTACTGATGATCACAAGTGATTTTGGATGTAGAGGTACAAACTTGGGTATTTTGTGTTGTACTTATGCTTGAAACAATATTTTGGCGACCCATATGTTAGTATTGTATAGTTTAACCTTTTGGCGACTTGAACGTCGCCGTCTTTAAAACATTTGTGGATATGGCAGCTAGGTTTAGATATTACCACACCCCGTTTTGTAGACTTTATATGTTTTTATGCATTTTGAGGGTGTTTAGCGATATTTTGCAAGTGTTATAGCCGATGGCGAGTTATACGTTTAGGACATGTTGATATTGAGTGGTTATAGGTGCTATTACAGTTACAGGTTTTGGTAGATTTTTTTCGGAAAATCCAAAAAAAATCTGGAAAATTGCAATATTTGCAGCCTGCTGTTAGCAGGATGGTAATAATGATACCGTCGACATGTCGACGGCATCATTAAAACATAAATATTGGGTATTTAAGATACCGTCGACATGTCGACGGTATCATTAAAACAAAAATATTGTTTTTAATATTATGCCGTTGACATGTCGACGGCATAATATTAAAAACAATATTTTTGTTTTAATGATACCGTCGACATGTCGACGGTATTATATAAAACATAAATATAATCAACTAATTAAACGTTAATTAGTTATATGTTCCTGTCGACATGTCGACGGGAAGAATTTGACGGACATCAAATTCCTTTGACTGGAAAACGATGTGGGACCCACTGTGTCGACGGGAACACTGTTCCCGACGAAGCACAGCCGTCTTTAGGTTCCCGTCGACATGTCGACGGGAAGGTATGGTTCCGTCGACATGTCGACGGAAAGGGGGTAAAAAAGTCGCCGGTGAAAGCCTCGTTTGTACTAGTGCGAGCACCCGCCAGCCCCCCTACTAGCTCCGTCTCTAGTGACTAGTTACTCTTTAAGCAAGTCACCAAATAAACAAAATAATGAAAATTCGAAAAGATATGCATGAAATAATCCGATTTTAACGACATGCCCACAACTACAAAAGATGTCAAGTATGATACATATTTTAATAATTAACCTTAAATTAAATGTAGATAGATAAAAAAAAAGTGATTAAAAGATATACCACTTAATAAGTTAATATACACAAATCCAACCTAAACCTATCTATATGGTCCACTATCACTTGATTCCTAGCGTCATTCATCATTTTCAAACCAACAAACAAAAAACACTAAGGGACCATTTGTTTTTGTTCTGTTTGTTCTGTTTTTTTTTTTTTTTTTTTTTTTTTTTTTTTTTTTTTTTTTGTTAGGTTTGAAATAGGATTCAGATTTGGTAATGGTATGAAAAAATAGAAAAGAGAGAACATATTATATTTAATAAATAAATTATTGTTTTATCGATTAATTTTTATATTTGTAATTAAATTAATAGTGCTTGGTTGGATGGTATAAGGAGGGGTAGAGAATGGGAAATGGATTGAAACGAGCGGGGCACCCACGCGTTACTGCGGGAATATTGTGTTTAATCTAAACTCGAAACAAAACGTTCATAATTTTTTTTTATTAAGGACTAAATTTGAAAAAGATCGATAACCGGTGACTAATGGTGTGATTTACAGCTAATCTGAGGGACGATTTGCGTAAATTTCTTAGGAACAGTATACGCACTATTCCCCATTGTTTTCCACTGTAGCGGTTACCGTTTTGCACTGTTTGGTACTGTAGCAACAATATTTTCCTTTTTAGTCCCTGAAAGTAACGGTTTGTTGCAAAGTTAGTCATTAGGGACTAACGCTGAAAATAAAAGTTAACCATAGGGGCTGTTTCTGCTTAATACTTGAACAGAAACAGCCCCTGAAGTTATTGTTCCGTTGCAAATTTAAGTAACGACTGTTAGGTAACGGTCGTTAAGGACTAACTTTGAAATGGATCAATAACCTCGGGGTCTAAAATGAAAATTCCGTGCGTACTGTAGCTAACGTGTTTCGGGGCACTGTTCAATGACTTTTAGTATATATTATAATATGATAGTTGGTTAAAAGGAATACTGGTATGTGTGAATACACATACCTTTTATTGACCAAATCAGGACCAAAAAGACAAAAAACCGACCAAAAATACCAAATATATTGTGTTTTTGTGTTTTTATACATGCAGGTAAGAAAATATGAGAAAAGGAAAAAAAAAACCGAGTAAAATTACCAAAAACGAGCACGAGGTGTGGAAATAGTCAAAAGCCGGGGTCGGGGAAGCTCAAAAGTCAAAACGAGTCCCTCAAGTATTCAAGAATGACAATCAAAGACCCTTGGAAGAAGATTGATGAATGTTACACAAAAGGTCCTTCAAGATTCAAAAGTTGTCAAGAATAAATTTGAAGAATTGATAACTCAGGCCCTTCAAGAATTAAAGATTGGCATCAATGGCCCTTGGATAATATTTATGAAGATTGGCAGAAAAAGTCCCTATAAAATCAGAAGTTACAAAATTGGTCCTTGTATTTTCACCTGAACCTAAACTATTACAGAATATAAAATCTGCCAATCCGTAATTTACTAAACCCATTTAAATCCAATCCAACACCCTACACCCTGTTGGCCCAAAAATACCACAACCCACTTACGTTGTCACATAACCACTGCCCCAAACCCATCCCACTTTACTTTGTCCCATAACCCGGTCAAATGGTCAATAACAAACCAAACGCGCCTTTTTCCAATTTTTTTATTGTTCACCTCCTTTCCCACCACTTTCACCACTGTAACTCCTATTTAACCTCATACTCAATCCAAGATAAACCTCGTATCTTCTGGATAACTCTGCCAGGGTGTCAGGGACCTATCACATTAGTGCCTATTTGGACAATTCAAGCAAAATCACTGGATGGAATGACCTGGAAATTTATCCAAGGGTCTAGGATCAATGGAATGATGAAGTTTCTAGTGGGATCCTGATAAAAGGCTAAGCATTATCCTCTGGTAGCTTCCAAACCGCCTCTGAAGGCTATAAATACAGTCCCTTGGTTCATGGTTGTAGTCGTGTAGAGTCCTTACGTCAAAATTAGAGTCAAATTTATGTTTTCCTTATAATGTAATGTAATATGTTTTAGTCTTAATAAAATCATCAGCATTGTTCCTTCAATTTTCCTAAATTCAGTTATTAACCTAAATCCTTTCATAAGCTTTTTACTGTTTGTTAAGTTTTTATAAGCTCTTAGTTGTTTAATTTAGTTTTCAGTTATATATATATATATATATATATATATATATATATATATATATATATATATATATATATATATATATATATATATATAACAGTATGCGTTTGATCATTTTAATGCCAAATAAGCATGGTCAATGCCTAGTCATCAGATTTTCGCCTGCCATGTCATCAGTATTTAAATTTTTTGTGTCCATATTAGCCAATTTTCTTTCCATGCAATTTTCGTGTCCATGTCAGCTAATTTTCTTTCTATCCAATTTCGTGAGTTTTTTTTTTTTTTTTTTTACAAAAAATATGTATCTGGATTCGAACTCAAGACCTTATGTATGTTATATTTAATGTTTACCATTAAACCAACGATTTTTTTGTTAACATTGTTTAAACAAAATTATATAAGTAAGATTTGTGTATATTTTATTTTTTTCTGATTTGCATGGTTATTGTAGGTTAGTTTAAAACGTAAATATTGTTGTTTTGTTAATTAAGTTGATTTGTGTATATATATTTGGCGAATATCATCTAAATCTATATTTGGTCAATATCATCTAAATCTTTATTCTCTAACCCTAATTTTTCACTATATATATCGTATTATAGGAACCGAATGTATTGATAAAGTAACGTTGGTTCATTCAATAATATTCAAGGATGCAGCCACAAAGATAGTCACTAAGGATTTCAAGATCCAATACTAGGAAAACATCTGAAGGTGTTGAAACACTTTCTGTAGTTAAAAAACCAGGTTTTTATATTATTAAGAATCTTATCATAGCTAAATTTAGTTATTGAGTCTAATAACATTATGTATGTTTTGAATGTTGATGATTTTATAGCAACAAGGAAAAGTAAAAACCAAATTTCAACAATTGATTCATCAGGTGCAGTTTTTATTATTAATAAATATATATAAATTAAACGTAGTTATGATTATTTTTTTATTATAATTATTGTTAACGTTCATGTTTTATGCTTATGTTATGTAAAATTTACTCTTCAGGAATCAGTAAGCAGGTTACCAACAACACCAATGTTGATTCTGCAGGTAATTTTTTCATTATATATTAATTATACATTATTATGAAGTTTTATTAAACAACATATGCAATTGTTAAAGTATTAACAATATTACATTACGTTTTTTCTCAGAAGCAGGTGATCATGCAAACATTGAGATTTTATCAAACTCTACAGGTTTAGGTTTTTCCTTTTTTTTTAATTTGTTATTTTTATTAAAAAAATAATTTTAAATGAAGTATATGTTTTCTGTGTTTTTTTGAATTTTATTCAGATAACCAACATGCAGATGAAAGTGGTTTAAATGTATCAGGTAATATATTTGATATTGATTAGTTATTGTTTGTTTGAAGTTTAGTTATACATTTATTTTAACATTAAGTTAAAGAAAGCATATATTTTTGTTGCTACACAGTATCAAAAAAACTATTGAATGAAAACAACAAAAGACAAAGACCTGTGCTTAGGAGTAATAATAATTCAGCTGGTTTAACAAGTAGTGTGAGTCAAAGCACAGTGACAAAAGGTTTGATGATTGAATGTGATACACCTGGAAGAAGTTCTACGAATAATAATTTGAATTCAACAGGTTTCACAAGAGGTATTTTTGTTAAATGTTAATATAGTTATAATATTATGTCTTTAGTTTGTATATTAATATTACAATTAATTTATAGGAAGAAGTATACTTAAAGAATCAGATTGTGCAACAAAGAATATGTATAAACTAGCCGAGAAAGAAGGTTTTGAAGGTTTTGAAAGTGATACTCCTTCACTACAAGAAACAGGAGAACAGGCGTCGAGTATTTTCCCGTCGACATATGTCGACGGCATAATACACTAAACGACAAAAAAAAGCTTGACCGAGCCCCACTGCGTTGAATTTTTCATACTCGTATTTTCCCGTCGACATGTCGACGGGAATATTTCAACATATTTTTTTGGCCTCAATAATTCACCAAAATTGGGCGCGAAATTTACCCGCTAATATATTCCTGTCGACAAGTCGACGGGAATATATTAATTACGTTTTTTCTCACAATTAACGTGTGATTAAAGGCAATTTGTTTTGAGATTCCCGTCGACATGTCGACGGGAATATATTACTAAATTATAAATATTTTTAATAAATGGATAAAATATTGGGCGGGATTTTTCCCGCGTTCTTTTTCCCGTCGACATGTCGACGGGAATATCTCCCCAAAAATCATGCTATATATATCCTCACAAATACATTCCCGTCTCATTTTTACCTATATACATTCTCACAAAATTATTTCCGTCACATTTTACACATCTCACAAATAAGTCAATCGTCAATTCTTGCAAGACACACATGACTTGGCGCGGTTGCACAATTGAAGAGGAGTACTCAAAAATCTTGTCACACGAGCTCCTCTTTAATGAAGTTATGTTAACTTTTGGTTATGCAGTTTATGAGGAATATGGTTCTTTTGAGAACGTTGAACCGTGGATGAGAGACAAGATTATCGAATGGTGTAGGAAAAAGTCGTACTACAAAGAGTATATGGACTAGCTAGATGCTGCTGAAGCTCAAGCTGCTGCTGAAGCTCAAGTTGTTGCTGTTGGAGGTGACGACGAAGCTGAAAGTACGTTGGAAACCAAACTTGATAATCTGGGAAATAGGGTCACAAATCTTGAAGCTACGTTTGCACATATCAAGGAAATGAGAGCAAGGAAGGGAAAAGATGGTGCGAGTTTGTAACACCCCCAATTTTAAAATATTTGTTCTGATTATAGCTGAGTCCACAAGGGCTTCAATTGACATGAATTAAGACCAACTAACTAGATGGGAGTTTGTTTGAGTGTGCTGAAGTTGTTTGGAGTTCGAATGGAAAAAATATTTAGGCGAAATGCAATTTTTTGGCCTAGTTGAAGCATGACAGTCGAGCTGAGTTTTGATGATAATTTGGCCATCAATGATCGAGTAAATGAGAGAGACTTGTCACATATGATTTATATGTGTGTGTTAAATCGAGACGTGCAGAAATATCGATAGGTCGTTAAGAAAATAACATGGAGAACGATTTAAAAATAAGTGAGCACGAGTTGGTTTATCTTAGGAATAAAACTTAAGTCTTGGGCTTGAATAGTATCGGGCTCAATTTGTGACCAAAGGCCCAAAGTTAAAAGGGTGGGTTCGGTTTGGCGAATATGAAACGTTTAACACACGTTTCATGACATATAAGGTTATGAGATAGTTTTGAGACCATCGAGATTTCGTATAATGCCTAAGAGTTTTGAGAGATTGTTAGGAAGTTCGCAATCTCTCAGAGATTGAAGAGTCAAAACGCACGAGTGGTGTTATTCATATGTGGCGTGTTCATAATTTATAAGTTATGGTGTTTGAACGTTTACGTTGTGAACACAACTTGGAAGAGAACTCATTACGTTGTCACGTTTTGGTATATCTCATGAATTATAATTACAAAAATCTGTGCGGGTAACCTACCCGTTAAACAAAGAGTTTTGTTGATACAGATTTTTACAAAGAGAATTTTGGATAAGGATGTAGAGAGAATTGCCGGATTATCAGCCTATGGGAATGATGAAAGTCATTTTGTCTTTGTGTGGTGAATAGCGAACGTAAGTGGGTAGGATAGTAGTCTACGGCTACCGCCTTACAAATCCTACCTTTTCCCCTTCACTACTCACATTTCTTTCATCCAAAGATTTAAAAATGTCATACACCTATATTGTTCTCATAATTTTGTATGTTGTTGCAGACATCTTCTTGGCTTACATCCCAAAGGAAGATTTTGAGTCTTTGGATTGGATTATAGCACTTCTCATGCTAATTGTGGCTTTGGCTGTTAGTGTGGATGAAATATGGGGGTAAGAGATAGTGGTACAATGGAAACGTTGTTTTGAAACCGTATAATGGCACCATGCACTAACGTTTCATTTGTGTGATTTTATCGTATAGGATATTGGATGTACTACATCCAGTCATGATTCTTGATCTTGCAGGGATAGTGGTGTTATCGTATAGGATATTGGCAGGCCAACCAATTGTTTTTCTATGCCTTACCTAGTGATATTTGTAACAATAGCATTACCAATGCTAATTGTATCGTTGTGTATTAACATACGGGGTTTCTAATGAAATTTAGTGGTTCTTGGTTTCATATGCATGTTATTTCAGGTATAATTAAACCGATTTATCTATATTTCGTTATTTACATAGAGAAGCGTCCCAAACCATGTAACTAAGGAAATATAGACTTATGGTTCAATGATGTACAATTTCTTGGTTTGAATAAAAGGGCGTCCCAATCCATTCAAATTAAGACATTGTAAATCATCTTAAGGTTCTGACTTAACATCCATACTAATCGACAAGGTAATTCATGCGCGGATTTTCGGGAAACGAAAAGAATATGTCATACGCATCTATAAAGATGGGAGTAAGACAATTAGGAAGGATTTGTATAATACTTGAAATAGTTAATAAGTATGTATCAATATACTAGAGTGTTGCTTGTAGCATAAATTATCTAGAAGTTCCAAAATCGTATGGCAGGTGGAAGGTACGGAGAGCGTAAAGGCTATAAAATGTTTTGTTTGTAAAAACGGTTATAATTCATATCTAAATTAGATCTGTTTCGCTATAACCAAAGCTCTGATGCCAATCTGTAACACCCCCAATTTTAAAATATTTGCAGCGGAATAAAGATTGGGTGTTACTTCATAGCTCACAGTTTTTCAGTAGAAAATGATTATCAATTTAGACATTTTAAAACATTTATCATTCGAATTTAATAAATATCAGAGTTTACAAAATGAGGTCCCAGTGGTTTCAAAGTTTGTTAAATAAGTTTTCGAATGATAGTAAAATTTATAGCCTTTGTAAGAATCCGTGCTCCTCCGTACCATCCTTGCTTATTATGGACCTGAGATAAACACATGCTAAAAGTGTCAACACAAAGGTTGGTGAGTTCATAGAGTTTATAAGTAGAGTAGTTGATTTCTAAAAATCAAAAGAGTTTGTGAGTTTATACTATTCATAATAAATGATTTATTATCAAAATCAAAGTGTGAGTAAAATCCATAGTGTTTATAGTCAAAAGCAGTTGATTTATCAAAATCAAAGTTAACATGAAATAGTTTGTTGGTTTGCCCTAATTGGGTCAACACCAAAATAGTTATGATTTGCCAAGAAATAATAATTTTCTGCTATATAGTGAACACAAATTACTAATTTGATAAAAACAATGGGCTACGTTGTTATACGCCCATAACATTAGCTATTGTAGTACTGTGTCATGACCACAGCACTACTACCTGATTTCCCCTAAGCCTCATGACACTCATCCGATTAACAGATCTCATCAAATATGATGGATAATAGTAACAATGGCCCTCTGGATAGGTTTTTGCCATTCACCTATTAGATTTCAAATAAAGTGCGTTTGGTGGCTTTCCTCTAGCAACCAAACGGGGATTGTCAATCCCTAATAGATCTATCCACAATTATTTACGTTCACCCTACAAGTGACTAAGGTTCATGATATGAGGGACTTTTTGGCAATAGCAAACTTAGAAAATAGAAATCAGATATAGCATACAGTTGAAAAGTTACTTGTAAACATGTTTATAGCAGTTATCTCTCCATGAGATATAAAATGTATAAAATGGTGGGCTACGGTCCCACATTAATATGTAAATAGTTTAAAATATTTATGAAAGTAAAAGTAGTAGTTGAGCATGTATCTCCCTCAAAAATATTTATAAAACAGTTAAAAAACCAGTAAAAGTAGGGGCTATGACTCACCTTGAGTGATACTAGGAATGATGAAAGTAAGTTCGAGTGAGAGTATGAGAATGATTTTGGAAGCGTCTTTAGTACGGAACCTGATAAATAAATTTATCTGAGAATCTAACCAAATACTATTTGGTAAATGAATAACGATTAATGAATGACGATTAATCGTTATGATGAAAGGATGATGAAATGGTTTTGTGGCAGAGGTGGCTTGCGTGGCAAAACGCTTAAGATTCAACAACAAAGTCATATACTATATAACTTGTTTCTTATGTATATCGTTTAGTTATTGGTTATATTCTTGTTATGAATAATAACATGTGTAATTTATCAAAAGTTAGTGGATGATGAATTGTAGTAAATATGGAATATTTCTAGTTCAAATTTCATAACAGTTTAGTTTTGAGTTTGAAATGGTTAGCAGCTTATGGTTTATTTCTATAAGGAAAACAAGTTGTAAAAGATTATATCTTAAGCTTTTTAGATTATAAAAGAGCTTATGGGCTTTTAAAAGTAGCTTATGGGCTTTTAGGCCCAACAAAAGGTTGGTTTAGTTTGTTACTGTAAGAGCAAAAAGAAAGAAATAAAGCTTAGGATTATTGAGTTTTTGTCTATCTCGCGGAGCTTATTAAACGTATACGGGGGCTTAGGTTTGGGGCTTATGAAACTTTGATAGGAGTTTAATCAAATGGTAATAAGTCACAGCTTATCGGGTTAAGCTTATAGCTTTTAAATCAACTCAAAAAGGGGTGTTTGGTTTTGTGTTTAGAAATTTTGGGTTAAAACAGTTCACATCAAGTTGTTACTGAAAACAGCCTTTGTTTTGTGTTTCTGAATAAAATCTCGCGAGTCTAGATATAAAACATTATTTCGGACAACTTTCATGTTTTGCGTTTTTCCTGATTCGGACCAGAAAGGCCTTGAAATTGGGATTTAAAGCTGTTACAGCAAAGTGGTGGTTCAGGTTTGTGTTTTAGATTCATGACATGTTTATAAGAGTTCTAGTTTATAAGAGTGAGAAAATAACAAAAGTAGTAAAAAAAAATGCCATTGGTGGGATTCGAACTCGTGACCTCTTGATCATAGACCAGCGGAACAACCAACTAAGTTAGGCTATATGTTGTGTTATATCTTGGAGTTTGATGTAACTAATGAGGTTTTTTATTGCTTTAAGCTTGTTATTAGTTTTCCCATCAGTAATGTATATGTATGTGTATGTAATCTATCTTTTCTTTTCATAACTGATTTGCAAGTATGAGTTTTCATCAACTCACGTCATCGTGAAGTTTGTTTGTTTATTTTGTTTCGTTATTTAGCCACGCAAGATTTAAACACCACTTTAGCCAGTTGTATGCATGTGACAAGAGATTTGGTGTAGTTTTAGGCATCACAGAATAGGTTAACAAATATATATATATATATATATATATATATATATATATATATATATATATATATATATATATATATATATATGTGTGTGTGTGTGTGTGTGTGTGTGTGTGTGTGTGTGTGTGTGTGTGTGTGAAATAAGGGAATGAATATGAATTGAGTTTGAGAGAAATGAAGCTCACTGTGGGTTGGAAGTGGATAACTGTCGAGTGAAAGTGAGCCAAGTACGTATCGAGAGAACTTACTACAACTACTGATGGTGAGGGAAACTCGTAGGGAATGTGGACGAGGATCAAAGTGAAACCAAAACCCTCCCCAAGCTTCCTAGCTTCTACCCCATCTAGTGTAGCAACCAACGATGGATGACATAGCTCGTTTAAGAAACCAAAATGAATCGAGACTTGAACGTGGAAACTTGGAACTAGAAGTAAAATGTTTGGGAGCTTGGCAAATCTTCTCGTTCACAGGAACAAAAGAAAAGAGGATAGTGCACTTATGTCTTTGTGGTTGCCTTCGAATGGCAGAAAGAAAACAAGAGGAGATGGTAGCGTATTTGTGTTTGTGTTTGGCAGAAAACAAGGAAAGGAAGTAGTTTGCATGTAGGTGTGTTTGTACGTATGAATTGATAGGAGTGTGTAGTGGCTTATATAGAGCTAGTTTGATATACAAGTTGTAGAAATTATTAATGTGATATGATTAATTTGTTTGGAGGAGGAAAGTCAAGAGGTGGAGTGTGTAAGTGATTTGTCATAAGGTGTGTAAGAAGGTTTGCAAGAATACCACATGGTTTCCTTTTCTTCCTTCCTAGTCGATCACAGAAAGAACAAAAGAGAATGGAACTTGGTTTTTATGTTTGGGTCTTGTGCATGCATGAAAAAGGTGATTATATATATGAAATTTGAAGTGTTTCAGGGGTCATAATTTAATGAGATGGGATGGTAGTGTGTTGTAGGATGCATGTAGGGTGTAAGGATGAGAGGTAACATGCTTCTCTTTTTGGTTTCTAGCTTGTCGACACCAAAACAATGCCCAAAGAAAAAGTGAGCTTGTATATTATATGTTTTGATGGTACGTACTAGTTCTCTTTTAAATGCATCTAGTACTTTGCTTTGGAATATAATATGAAGTTGTGAGAGCTTGAAATTGGGAGGTATGTCTTTGTGTTTTAAAGTACATGTCGACATCTATTTTACTTGTATGCACGATTTGGAAATTATGTAGGACTTAGTGATAGTTGATCAATTTTTAATATTTAAACATGAAATCATGCTAGGATTATTTTTAGGAGTTCAAAGAAACAAGCGGGGTTTAAAATGATTAAGTTTTGGATTATGTATAAATCGGATGGTTTGTTTTTGGACCAATCACTTGGCCTCGTAAAAATATAGTAAGACTCGATATGTGAAGCTGAAATTCGACATACTTAAAGTTGGCTAGGTGAGGAATGAGGTAGTGTAAAAATATCTATGAGTCGTGTGTAAAAATAGCTCGTACGAGGTGCGTTCTTGGCTTGGTCTAGTCGAGCATAACCAACTAATTATAAAGGGTTTTGGGCTTGAAACGTGTGGGCTGATGAATAGTAACATGCCACGAAAAATGTTTGGGGTTAGAAATTAATAAGGGTTCGTTTGATATTAAGTAGGATTAGGAAATATTAATTATGAATATAGAATTTTAGTTAAGATTTAGTGAAACGTTTACGTGAGTTCGGGAGTGAATAGTGTTTTATGAATAGTAAAACTTTTGAAAAACATCTCAATATCACTAACCGACTCCAAAACGATGAATAGTGAAATGATGAATAGTGTTTGGTGAATAGTAACCGGTGAATAGTAAATTTGAAAAATGTCCTGAAAATACAAGTTTGTGACGACCAATATAATAAAGAAAATTTTAAATTTTCCTGTAAAAATAGTGATTAGAAGTAATGACGGAGATTAATTTATAATTAAACGTTTTTAATTATGGGGAAAATCACGGGATGTGATAGAGTTCGAGTAAAGCGGGAAGTAGCCGCAAAAAAAATAAACGAGTTGTTTCGTTTGATCTGTTCTTTTGGTTGTCGAGTTGTTTAATTTGAGTTGTTTTGTTTAGTTGTCGAGTTGTTTAGTTTGAGTTGTTTCGTTTGGTTGTCGAGTTGTTCAACATCAGTTACCACAACAAAAACATTTTATTAAACAACAACAACAACAACAACATTTTATTAAACATCAATAACATCAACAACAACAGCAAACAACATCAACAACAACAACAATAACAACGATAACAGCAACAACAACGATAACAGTACTACATATGAAATTTATCCATGTCACCTAAAAGGTCATGGAGTATTACATCTGACTGACATGCGTGGTCATGGTTGGGATACGTTGCCATGTCAAGTTTTGCCTCCAGCACCCTTAATTTTGTCTCTAGCACCTGTTTTTGTGCCACCAACATGTTTATTCTAAGATCTTTTTCATGACAGTTTGAGCACCTTTTTGGAGCAGATCCAGAACCGCTTGATGTTGAAGCTCCTAGAGAACCGATCATCATTTTGGCGAGTCGTTCCTCCTTCCATAAAAAAAATCACATCCATGGTCTTTTGTCCCAGGTTGTTAAAGAGTAAAAACTATTATTTTTAACAACTAACCAAATTATTTATATAATACACGAAAAAGTATGTAATTGTTCACCTGCGAGAAAGGACACGCATAGTATAGTTTACCACGGGAGTAAGATTTACACGACTCTCGCAGAATCACGTCTCCTCGTTTACAAGACAAGGAAAAGCTTCAAATTTTGCCATCTTCTTCACCATGATAACAGTGTATGTTTGTGGTTGTGAGGTTGAGTGGTTGAATCGTGACCGGGGTGGCCCGATCTACAAGTTGAGGTGATAAAAGGTGGTGGCCAGAAAAAGATTCCGGCGGCCGGAAACTGCTGGTGTCGCCAGAAAACAGAAACTGCTAGAGAGAGAGATATAGTGAGATGAGTATGTGTGTGTGTGTGTGTGTTTATATTGTGAGGATAAGTTGTTAGGTAGAAAAAAAGTTGTTAGGTAGAACCATTGCATCTCATGTATAACCATAGCATCTCGACTCGTTCGTTTAACATCTCATGTATTACCATTGCATCTCGACTCGTTCGTTTAACATCTCATGTATAACCATTGCATCTCGACTCGTTCGTTTAACATCTCATGTATAACCATTGCATCTCGACTCGTTCGTTTAACATCTCATGTATAACCATTGCATCTCGACTCGTTCGTTTAACATCTCATGTATAACCATAGCATCTCGACTCGTTCGTTTAACATCTCGTGTATAACCATTGCATCTCGAGTCGTTCGTTTAACATCTCATGTATAACAATTGCATCTCGACTTGAATTTTTATAAAACATTGGGTCAAGGATACAAGACTTGAATTTCTACCGGTTGTGACCTCGAGGTTATCTAATGGTTGGGATTTAGTATTTTGTGATATTCTAATTATTATTTATTTTATATTTTAATAAATGATTTTTTTTAATTATAATATAAGTAATTAATTTTAAATATATATATATTTTTTTATTTTATAAAAGTATTTATAATAAATAATTTTTTTTAATTATATAAATTTAGTTTATTAATTTTATAAAACTTATTTTTTAATATTTTATAAAAGTATTTATAATAAATATTTTTTTTTAATTATATTAAAGTAATTTTATACAAGTATTTATAATAAAGTAATTTTATAAAAGTATTTATTATAAATAATTTTTTTAATAAAAGTTATTTTCCCGTCGACATGTCGAAGGGAATATAACCGCCAAAATTTTCGTGAAAATTTAATACGTCCCGCCAAACGCAAACGACAAAATAACGTAATATTCCCGTCGACGGGAGTATAAAAAATATAAAAAAAATTCCTTTCTATTCCCGTCGACGTGTCGACGGGATAATAAAAAACTATACCAAAACCAGATCTTTTCAATTATTTCTCATAACTTAGAAAAAAAAAACAAAAAAAAAAAACAATTGATCTATCACTCCTCCGGCGATTATACCACCACACCACACCACCTCCACCACTCCTCCACCCCAACAACACCACCACATTATACCACCACCACCACCACAGCTCCACCCCAACAACACCACCACATTTACCACCACCACCACACGAGCACCACTGTGCACCTCCTCCTCCAACCCTCATTTGTTTAATTCTTCCCCAACCCTTCACATGTTTAATTCTTCCCCTTCTTCCCCACCCTTTCTTTCTTGAACATTAAGCAGGTATTAATTTTTTGATTAATTTTTTATTTTTTGATTTTTGTTATTGTTTTGTATTAATTTGTTTAATTTAAGTGTTAATTTTGTATTATTTTTTTTTATTTTTTTTTAATACAGCTGAGAGCCGGAGACAGTAGCTAGGGAGAGCTGAGAGCTGAGACAGTACGTAGCGAGACAGGTAATGTGTCTCTTTTTTTATTTTATTTTTTAATAACTTTTGGTATCTCGATGACATGTCGACGACAACAGTTTTTTTAAAACTTTTGAGATATAAATGTGCTCTCTTTTAATGTAGCCCGAGCCCGGGACCGCAGCCCGAGACTGCAGCCGGAGGTCACAGCCCGTGCCCGAGACCACAGCCGGAGGTCACAGCCCGTGCCCGAGACCACAGCCGAGACAATATGTTGTTATTTTTTCGTATCCGTATTATTTTTTACATATATATCAGTATAGTATATTGGACTTTGGTAGTAGTTGTAGTTTTCCAGCCGAGACAGTATGTTGGACTTTGGTTAGTATATTAGGTTTTGATATAAAAGGGATTGTTGCAGATTGTGAAATGTGATTAAGTATTAGTTTACAACACAACCAAGGTCGGTTGTGCTCATTGTGTACCCACGGTGCAAATAGCACCTTGGGGGACTTGGTATTGAACTAGCCGTAGGATATTGGGTGGGTTGGCTGAAGGTGCAAATATTAAACTAGTAAAAGAAAGAAAAAAAATAGTTTGGTTAGTAACTATATAAACAAAATAGTTTGGTTAGTAAAAAATTTTTGGCAAAATAAACTAGTAAAAGAAAGAAAAAAAATAGTGTGATTTTAGAGTGTGTTTGTTTCGGCTTATATAACGGGCTTATGGCTTGTTTGGTTTTCGGCTTATGTTTCATAAGCTAAATTTTTATGGCTTATTTTGAAACTTTTTACCTTACATAGTTTCAAAATAAGTCACAAAAAATAAGCTTATGAAACATAAGCCGAAAACCAAATAAGCCATAAGCTCGTTATATAAGCCTAAACACACAACCCGTTAGATATATTTGATATCTTTCTATTAATTGTTTAGTTTTCGGCTTATGTTTCATAATAGTTTAAAAAATAAGTCACAAAAAATAAGTTTCAAAATAAACAAAATAGTTTTTACATAAACTTATATAAACAAAATAGTTTCAAAAATAAGTCACAAAAAATAAGCTTATGAAACATAAGCCGAAAACCAAACAATTGTTTATATTCTAATTGTTTAACTTAAAATATATGCTATTAATTGTTTAACTTAAAATATATGCTTTGTGTGTTATTGTTAGACTTTTGTGAATGTTTTAGGATTTTAGTGATTAATTTCGGAAAGTCCCCGTCCGAAGTTAATCATCCTATAGAAAACCCGTCCGAAGTTAATTTATTAGAAATTAATTTCGGAAAGTCCCCTGTTTGGGACTGCTTTTTGAATGTTTTGTCTCATTTAGGATATGGATGCGTATAATTGATTTACTATTTGAGATGATTTCGACAGTGTTTCTCCTTTACTCCTACGAATATGTCTTTAATGCACATATTTGGGGAGTTGAGGGGAAATGCTGCCGAAATTTTCTCAGATAGTAAATCAGTTATACGCATTCATATATGAGATGAATCATTCAAAGAGTGGGTTAGGATTGCCTTCCATAGTTGCACTAGGTGAACAAAACAACTTTCCTTTATTCCATGGTTATATGTGTTTATGTGTCGAATATTTTGAATGTGTAATAACTAAGAGTTGAACAAAACAATATGCAGTTATGATACTTGATAAGAGTTGGACCCGTTTAGACAGTCGTGTTTCAAAAGAGTTTTTTGATGGTCTTGCCGCATTCGTTGAACATTGCAAGCCGTTATTGAATAGTTACGGCAACATAAAATGTGCATGTCGTCTTTGTTGTAATGTTCCATGGGTATCTCTCGACTTACTTAAAAGCCACATAAGCCAAAATGGGTGGGACCCAACTTATACAGAATGGCGTGAACACGGTGAACCGGATCCTCTTCCTATACAAGATAACACAACACAATGTGAGATGAGTGACATGCATGCGTGCATTAATGATATTTTTGATATTCCTTTAAATAATGAACAAAATGAGCCAACTCCTCCAAATATTGGCGAGACAAGTAACGAGCCAGCTCCAGCAACGACACCTCCTGTACATAACGAGTATGAAGCGTTACTTGCCAGTTCCACCCAACCTCTTTACCCGGGTTGTGACTTTATGACAACCTTGGATTTTATGTCAAAGTTTACGCATCTCAGGGTCAGCGGTAAATGGAGTGATACTTCATTTAACAATACGCTAAAATTTCTCTCGGAGGTATTTCCTCCTAGGTTAGGTTACAATCTCCCACCATCATACTCTGCTATAAAAAATATATTTAAGAAGGTCGGGTTAGGGTATGAGTCGATACATGCTTGTGAAAATGATTGCTTTTTATATCGGGGGACTGGTGCCGAAGATTTGGAGTATTGTCCGGTCTGTAAAACGAGTAGATGGAAAGACAAGAACACAACGGGGAAGAAAGTTCCTAACAAGGTGTTGCGTTACTTTCCTATCATTCCTAGACTACAACGCATGGCAGAAGTTTGACAGCGGTAAATATTTGGCTTTTGCTAACGAACCGAGAAACGTTCGATTAGGGTTGGCTGCTGATGGTTTCAATCCGTTTGGCAACCTTAGTCAGACTTACAGCATGTGGCCAGTTATATTAACAACATACAACTTGCCTCCGTGGTTATGCATGAAAGAGACTACTTTGATGCTGACTTTGTTGATTTTTGGCCCTAAATCACCGGGGAAGGACATTGATGTTTACTTAAAGCCTTTGATTGATGACCTTCAAGAAATATGGAAAAAACCAGGTGTCTTGACTTTGGACGCTGTTACAGGGAAATATTTCCACATGAGAGCGATGCTTTTATGGACCATCAATGATTTTCCTGCTCGTAGTAGTTTGTCTGGTTGGAGTGGGCAAGGTTACTATGCATGCCCTACATGCAAAGCAGACACTCCGGCTACGCGTGTGATAAGCAAAACAACTTATGTTGGCCATAGAAGATTCTTAAAAAAAACCATAAATGAAGGAGTGACCGTAATACATTCAATGGTGCAACTGATACTAGAAATCCTTCTAAAAAATATACTCCGGCTGATATCTTGGCTCAACTTGCGATATTGCCCACACGTTTGCCGGGGAAACATCCAGATTATGGGGGTGGGAAAATAAAACGTAATACATCCGAACTGAACTGGACTAAACTGTCTATTTTCTATGAGCTTCCATATTGGTCTTCTCTTTCTCTACAACACAATTTAGATGTCATGCATATAAAAAAAAAATGTGTTGGAGAGTATCTTGAACACTTTGTTAATGAATGACAAATCTAAAGACACCGCTAAGGCAAGACAAGACTTGCAAGCTTTGGGCATTCGACAGGAGTTGTGGCTCGGAAACAAACAAAACGGGAAGTGCTCGAAGCCTCAAGCTAAGTACTTCCTCACACCCGATAAAAGAAAACTGTTCTGTCAATACATCAAAACAATTAAACTGCCAGATGGGTTCGGATCCAAGTTCAAGTCGAAAGTGACCAAAGATGATAACAATATAACGGGCATGAAGTCTCATGACTGTCATATAATAATGCAACGGTTACTTCCTTATGGACTTCAGCAATACCTGGACACACCGACTTATACACCATTAATCGAGCTTTGTTCATTCTTTAAGCAAATTTGTGCCCGAACTTTGATGGTTAATGACATGGTGAAAGCTAAAGACCAGTTGATCAAAATTTTGTGGAGTCTCGAGCAAATATATCCTCCTACTTTTTTTGACATTATGATTCACTTGGTTATGCATTTACCTGAAGAGGCTCTTGAAGGCGGGCCTGTTTCATTTCGGTGGATGTATCCATTTGAAAGATACATGAAGAAGCTAAAAAACTATGTACGAAATAAAGCTAAGCTGGAAGGTTCAATAACGGAGGGTTATGTTGCAGACGAAGGATTAACTTTTTGTTCTCGTTATTTTTGGGGCGAAATTGGGACGAAATTTAATCGTCCCACTGCATCTCAGGGCTGTCCTCGCCCAACAAGTGATTTCCAGGTGTTCCGATCACTATGTAAAATATCTGGTAAAGAGACAATTATTCGGTTAGGTCTCCAAGAAATGAAGAAAGTGATATGGTATGTACTTCACAACAGTCCTGAGATCGACGCGTACATGAACGAGTTCGAGAGGTACGCGTTTTTATTTTGAAATTTCTTTTTCCCAAGTTATCTTTTCGATTAATTCTAATATCATGTCCATTTTCAGTGAACATCCTGATAGTGACATGCAACAAGAATTTCCTAAATGGTTTGAGACGAAGGTAAACTTATTATATGTATTTCCTTGTATAAATAACGACTATATATATTAATCATCTCCATCTATTCTTATCTTTGTTCATAGATCGGTAAACTTTACACAGACAATGACCCAAGTTATACTCCCGACTTATTCGCTTTGGATTGTGGACCATTATCGACCGTAACCACAATTCATTCTTGCGTAGTCAACGGTGTGAAGTTTGTTGTACACAGCCGCGATGTAAAACGTACAACTCAGAACAGCGGAATTTGTTCTCCTGGCGAGAAGGAAGGAGAAATGTATTATGGTCAGCTAGAAGAAATTCTGGAGTTCGCGTATACCCAGTTCAAAGTTGTGTTGTTTCGAGTTAAGTGGTTCGACTTGGTCAAAAGAGGTAGAGTCGAACGTTATAACACTAGAAACAACATGACACAAATTTAGGCATGTAGCACAGCGTTTGAAGATCAACCTTACATTCTCGCAACACAAGCAAAACAAGTCTTCTACCTTGAAGATCCTGCCAGACGACCACTCCATTAGAAGGTCGTCCAAGAAGTGAATCACAACACAACCTGGGATGTCATTGTGGCAGAAGACGATGATGATGTGATACATGGCAACAACTCATCGAATCTCCAACTGTCTGCTAATTTGAATGATTTGGCATTTGAAACCTTAAATATCGATGGTCGATCAACGTTAGTTGAGGCACCACCACCAATCATTCATGTTGATGACGACGATGAATTTATTGATGATGAGGACGACGATCCTTATGATTTAGCAGACTCTGATGCAAACAATTCTGATGATGAAGTTGAAGATGCGACTTATGCTGTTTATGATAGTGATGTAGATGTAGCAGATTGATCTTAAATTGTAACTTGTAAAATGACACTTAGCTTATTTGAATGAAATTGTTATGGATTGTTTAAATGTGTATATTTATTTTGAATGTGTGCATGCTTATGTTAATTTGTTCCCGAATTTCTATATGTTAATTCAACTTGTACTTTTACAGATGGCAGCAGTAGCACGAGGTCACGGTGGTGACGGTGCCGATGTGTGACAACCGGCAATTTAGGGAGTTATTTTGAAAACCCGCATTACGTTAAAGTTTGTTTATAATTTTTATTTGGAATTTTTATTCACAACGAACTTGTAAGACCTATTTTATGGATAATTATGTTTTTATGACGTTATGGAATTCGTGAATTATTTTAATAATTCATTTTGGATATTGCTCGGTGATGTATTCTTAAATTCTCACTGGTACTACGTTGACTCTGGCACTAGGTTTACCAAACGAAAAATTTTATGATTCGTTTTACGAGTCCGACGATATTGGAGTAATTACGAGATGTTTTTTCGGGAGATATTAAAGTTTGAAATGAGTTCGGGTTTCGGGCCACATGTTTTACATTTACCCACTTTACCCACTCTTACTACTAGTAATATTATTATTACTATTATTATTATTATTATTATTATTATTATTATTATTATTATTATTATTATTATTATTATTATTATTATTATTATTATTATTATTATTATTATTATTATTTAACAAAAAAAAAAAAAAAAAAAAAAAAAAAGAAATAAAACTACAAAATTTGGTCCTTGTAGTTCGGTACCCTCACACAACACACAACACAATCACAACATCTCTCTCTCTCTCATTTCTCCTCCACCCTCTAAATCCTAGCCGCCCCTATCAAAATCTGGCCACCACTCCACCGCCGGTTATCACCACAACAAACAACCAACATTTTCGAGATCCTTACCCTCGAATCTCCAAGATCCGCCCCTACACGCGCCATATTTCATCTTTTTACATCACGAATCATCACCTTATTTCACCACCAATCGTTATTTTCGAAGTATTACACGATTTGGAGCTTTTTGGTCAAAGGTGAGGCGAGTGTGACTCGCGTTTTTATTAAAAACGTGACCCTTGGTCACGATGGATTTTGATCCGAACGAGTTTTCACCCAAAAATGGGATTGATACTTGTGGGTTTTGATTGGAAACTCGAATTTTATAAAATGGTTTGGTATCCGGGTTGTTAACCGTGGGTTTGGTTCGAACCGTGAGTCCCCGACTCACGGCTTGGTTATTGTTTCGAGCTGTGGTGCTCGTTTTCTTGTTAGTTATGAGCCGTGGTTGGCTCTTTGTAGCCTTGGTCTCGTTATGGCCTTGGTTCGACTCTTGTGAGTCGCGGCTCTTAGCCGTAATATTGTTGTTGTTGCCGAGACCCTTATGGGTCGAATGGGTATATTTGGAGGGCTCCTTGGAGCCATTTCTTGTGACCATTGATGCTTGGTTCGAGCCTCTTGGCTCGTGGTGTTACCACGACTCAGTCGAGTCGTGTGGGCTTGGGTTTGGCTTGGTAAACCAACCCAAGCGTGACCTTGGTTATTTTGGTTCTTAATTGATGACTTGGTTTGGATAATTGTTATTGATTGGTTGT
>JARVZY010012446.1:0-125000 GCA_030686995.1 Artemisia argyi
CTTACATGATTCTTGAGGGTATGCTTACTCATATTAAGGCTGGCAAACCTTTTCTTATGTATCCTAGGTTTGTTCAATTGCTTTTAGAAAATCCACTAGATGGTATACCCAAACCTCAGGATTATGTTTCTACCATTACGATGCCACCTAAAGTTTTCACTTTTATGTCACACAAGGGGATTAATTTTTCGGGTAGGAATACACCTCTTAATGCTTATATGTTCGAGGTAGCTCAAGCTGTTAGGGATGAAGAAGCAAATAGTGGTTCTGCACACACTGATCATGATGATTCATATGCTGAGCATTCTGCTTCAGTGCATACTTCCACACCACCTATTGTTTCTCCTCACCATGATGTTTCAGATGAGCAGATTCCCTCAGATACAGCTTCTTTGGATCAATCTGTTTCTACTCAAGGTACTTCTCCTCAAAGTACTGATCCTCAAGGTACTGCTTCAGAGGATTCACCAGTACCTACTCCCAATGATTATACTTCCACAGATGGGTTTCAAACATCTGGAGGAGATGAGGGAATAACAGGTACTGAAGGTACTTCTGATTTAGCTAAGGAATTGGAGAAGCTCAAGTCTACTGTTACTGCTCAAGATGCCAAGATCAAACGCCTTAGAAAGAAGTTCATCAGATTGAAGAAATTTGTTTGGCCTCTTATTAAGCATTTTAGGCTTTTTGTGAAAGAAAAGCAACAGTCTCAGAAGCAACAATCTAAACAGAAGAAGTCTAAGTCTAAAAGGAAGCTTAGAAAGTCATCATCTATCAAATTGGGGAGGAATCAAGATGATAATTTGAATAAAGATGATGTTGAAGTTAATATTTCAGAAGATGCTCATCTGTGGAAATATCCAGAAAGTCCAAAGACTCTTATATCAGAAAGTTATGTTGAAGAAGATATGAATATTGCACAAGAAGATGAGCATATTGAGCAAGAGAAAGAGAATGAGCAAAAAGAGGATGAGCAAGAGATTGTTAAACAAGATGAAAGTGCACAGAATATTCAAAGTGCTGGTGTTCAAAGTACTGCTGCAGAAAATACAAGTTTGCAAGGTACTGTTGAGCAAGGTACTTCTTCCAGAGTTATTAATGAAAGTGAAGTCACTGCAGCTGGACCTTCCATAATGAATTATGCAGATGAAGCTGGTCCTTCCACTTTTGTACCTGAAGAAGAAAGAGAACATAATGTTAGTGATGATGAAACAATTGCTCAGGTTATGATGAATTTGAGAAGACCTACTGGAGGAATACATATATCTGAACCTGCAAAAAAGGATGATGAAAGTACTTCTGAATCAGAAAAACCAGATCCAAAAGATAAAGGGAAAGGTATAATGGTTCAGAAAGAATCTAAGAAGAAGAAGAAGAAATTTTCTATTGCTCAGATTAGAGAATTAGAAACTGCAGGTGATTTAGAGCTTGCTAAAAAGCAACAAGCTGAATTTTATGCTGAGTATTTGGAGGAAGTCAGAAGGACAATTACAAAGAAGCCAATGACTAAAGCTCAGGAAAGGAATTGGATGATGCAATTCTTAAGAAGGAAGGGATACAAGAACTTGCATAAACAAAGGTATCCAGAAATAAAAGCTTTATGGGACAAAGTACAAGAAGATATCAGAAGAGAGGTAGAAAGTTTTGTACCCATGGAAGTTGATAGAAAGAAAAGATTGGAAGATGTCAGAAAGGAAGAAGCTGAGCAAAGGAAATTGAAGAGAAAGAAATCAGCTGAAAATGATCAACTGACAAAAAGGCTGAAGCTAGTTCATGAAGATACTGTTGATGAACTCAGAAATTATTTAAGAGTTGTTGATTTTGAGAACAAAAGAAGTGAAGAGTCTGGAACTAAGTCCAAGATAATCTCATTTTCTGTGGTTGAATCTAAAGAGGGAAATTATTTTATGATCCACAGAGAAGATGAAAGCTTCACAACATTCTATATGTTATGGGATTTGTTGCACTGTATTACAAGGGAAGATCTGTATGATTTATATGTGCAAGTGCAGGCTTACTATACAAAGAATGAAGCTTCAGAAGTGGGATTAGTTTTGCTTGGAGATTTATTTACCATCTGGGATACTGAAGAAACAAGTGTTGACACTCTCTGGAATGATCAAGAGAATTGGGAAATAACAAGATGGAGATTCTTTGAGTCATCAGGAGTTCATACATTAGAGATGGAAGATGGTACCATGATTCATATGTTGGCTGAGAGGAGATATCCATTGATCAGAGAAATAATGCTCAGAATGCTGGATCATGGAATGGAACTTGAAGAGGAATCTGAAGTAGCTTTGGATGTTATCAAGCTATTTATCAGATGGGTTAAGTCTGAAGAGTAATATTGCATAATACTGGTATGATTTGTTTTGTAAAGTTAAAGTATTTTTCTAAGTACTGCAAAAACAAACAGTACTTTATCAAAGTACTGCTTGCTGATATAAACCAGTATAAGTTCTTTAAAATGAAAATAAATGTTTTTGATAAGAAGGAAAAAGGATTTGAAAAGAAACACATGGTGTTAGTATTTATACTACACAACAAATGGTTATTGATTCACCATGTCTAATCCACATAAGAATCAACTAGTCCAGAGTAAACGGCTACTGGTAAAGACTTATCAAATCCGTTGATGGTTGATAGTTTACCAAAAACTAGGTTATCAACTCACCATATATCTAAGTGATCAAGAGTTGGCTAGTCCATAGCAAACGGCTCATGGTAAAGACATATCAAATCCGTTAATAGCTGATGATTTGCTAAAAATCATAATTTTCAATGATTCACCTCTCACAGATGTTAACACACCTGGAAGTGATGAGAATAGTATGAAACTTTTAAGATTTGATGATTCTTTGTACCTAAATGTTGCTGAGTTGCTGAAAAGATGTTATGGAAGATATGATGCTGATAAAGAGTACTTTGACAGATGACAGATAGAAGAAAAGGAATAAAGAAACAACCTCACTGAATAATAAAGATAAGAAGATTCAAGATAACAAAGAAACTTGAAATTAAGCAAGTAAAGTTCAAGTTAGGGGAGGATTGTTGGGGTATGAAATATCAAAGTGCTTCTGGATGTCAAAGTACTGCTGCTTGAAGAATAAAAGTCAAAGTACTGCTGAAGAATAAAGTCAAAGTACTGCTGAAGAATAAAGTCAAAGTACTGCTAATATAAAGAATACTTAAAGTACTTCGAAGGATGCAAGGACTGATATGCAATATTAAACAAGGATTATTGTGTAATATTAAGAGAATATTCTAGAATTAGTTAGGGATTATAACTTGTCGTTCAAGGATTATATGATGTAAACCGACTTAAGGTTATCTATATAAAGAGCCTTAAGAGGTATTGGTCGATATATGTTTTAGAAGTTTTACAAGTCTTAGATAAGTTTAGAAGTCGATCAAAGTTAATAGTTAGGGATTGTTAGTGAATCTGTGTAACAAAGCAGGTTCTAAGTTTGGTTAATATAAAAGTTTTTCTTAAGCTTTGTGTTAGTAGATTCCGCATACTTTACAAGGTCAAACAGTGTTTCAATATTAATAGTATTGAGTTTACTCAATATTGTTAAACCCTTACAAGCTACAAAGTAGTTTGATCAGAGTATATCGATCCAACAATTTGTACATACCTAGTCTTTAAATTCTTCATATTTTATCATTTCTTATCATAACTTGAATCCCAAAATCAAAATTTTCACTTTTTACCGCTTTTCACGACTCGATTTCGCGATTCGATTATTCACGACTCCATTCTACCTTCGTTGGGAAAACGACCCGGGAAATACTTTCACCGGTATTTCTTCGGAATAATTATACACTACAAAAGGACTTTGTCACTAAGTGTTGCAAAATTTTTTATTTAACTACTAGTTGTTTACTTAAGCTTATTAACACAGTTGGCTTAATACCAGCTTATTGGTTTGCTTATTTTCACTTTTAATATTTTTCTTGTCTTTCTGTTAACATTTAGTAATTTCCAAAAAATTCTCGTATTTTTCCAATTTCATTTAGTAATTTTTAGAATTTAATTTAGTTTAAATTGTAATTAATTCGTAGTAAATACAAAAATAGTCGAAAAATTAAATTTCTTTTTTTCAAAATTATCTTTTGTCGTTTAGAACGTAGAAAAAGTGATTTGGTACCCGTAGCCTTTTCAGATTTCAAAATTCACCTTTAAAGCCGTTACCGAGCCCGGTAACGGCCCGTTTTCAATTTTTGTTACGTTTTTAGTTTAATTAAGTCACGTTTAGGGTTTTTGAAAATTTTCAAGTCGTTTTCCAATTCTAATTTCAAATTGTAGTTTAAATTAGGTAGTTCACCTTTTAGGTTACGTTTTTAAGAATTACGCGTTACGTTTTTAGATTTAGATTATGTTTTAGTTAATTTGTGATTTATGTGGTTACGTTAATTGTTTACTTGCATTATTTTGAGTTGTTACTTGTTGAAATTAGTTTAGAAACTCAATCTCTTTATTCAAATCTCATTCATTTCACCCGATCACAAATCGTTATTCGGCTTCGCATTTCACACCTCACACAGACACGACCCGGGAATATCCAATACTCTCGGTGGACTTTGTTTGACTATTTCTTCGTCAAAGAGTCCTTGTACTATACGTATAGATATATTGTGTGTATCACTTTTTGGCGCCGCCGCCGGGGAGGAGTGAAAACCGAAACCGTGTCGTTTTGAAGATTAGTGATTGAAGACCCTTCCCCCGGGAAGTTACGTATTTGTTTTTGTATATATATCTATATTTGAAAAACCAAAAAAAAAATCAAAAAAACCCAAAACACTTTTCCTAAAGTGTTTGAAAAACCAAAAAAAAAAAAATCGAAAAACCAACAAAACAATCGTGAGGTTAATTGTTTTCCGATTATTTTGAGGTTACAACCTATACACGGGGTTCTAGGAGTGTTTGACATTAAATTGTCGAGCCGAAAAAGGCGGGTTCTTTAGTAGCTTCGGCACACCTTGCCTCTCCGCCACGCTGCACATAATCTCAAGAGAAAAGAGAATCGTTAACTTATCAATAACAAAAATATTGTAGTTTTCAAAGTTTTCAAAAAATTCAAAAACCCAAAAAGATTTTTCCTTCCAAATTCATTTTCCTTTTTCATTTTCTTTCAAAACTTTTGTTTTAGTGCATGCACACTCATTCAAAAGCTAGGAGAGCTCAACAACCAAGGAACGTACCCGAGCAACGTACTCTCGTCGAAGATCTCAACACCATCATGGCCGCAATTGGTGGTGATCAAAATCAACAACCTTCGAATGATCCACCATAACCTCCTCCCGATCTCCCAACCATGGAGGAGTTGTGCCAACCAACCATGCAAGGAAGGGGTGGCCCGATTGCCCCCTCAACATCGAAGCGACAGATTTTGGAACTTCTGCGATGAAGTCTGCCAGGACTTGTCCCCTTATAGCTGTTCGCGGCCTATAGCTGATATCGTGCGCACCCAGCTCGATTGCCAATTTTGTCAGCCTTCCTGTCTTCTCAGTTTGTGCCAGCACTTGTTTAATTGGCTAATCAGTGATGACAACTACTGGGTGTGCCTGAAAGTATCTCTTGAGTCTTCTGGTCGCATGGACCAAAGCTAAAATCAGCTTCTCCATCGGGTCGTAGTTCACCTCCGGACCGTGCAAAGCGCGGCTTATGAAGTAGATGGGATATTGATGCGGTCCCCTTTCTGCCAGTAATACGACACTTATGGCTTCTCACGCTGCGGATAGGTACATTATCAATTCTTCTTTGGGGCGTGGGGCCGTTAGTGTAGGAAGGTTGGCGATGTGCTTTTTCATTTCTTTGAATGCTACCTCCGCTTCCGTGGTCCAATGGAAATCACTCTTTTTGATGCACCTTTTCAGCGTTTTAAAGAACGGCAAGGATTTTTCCGCGGATTTGGACAGGAAGCGGTTAAGACTTGCTAGCTTACCATTCAAGCTCTGCACCTCTTTTAGGGTCCTTGGCGATGGCAATAGAGCCACTGCTTCGGATTTCTCCGGGCACGCTCGGATCCCGTTCCTGCTGATCACATGACCCAGAAAAATCCCTTCTTCTGCTCCGAAGGTGCACTTTTTTGGATTTAATTTCATGTTGATCCTTCTGAGTGTTTGGAAAGTTTCTTCTATGTCTCTCAGCACATCCGTTTCCGAGTGGCTTTTGATCACCAAGTCATCAACATACACTTTCAAATTTCGCCCTATTTGCTTTTCAAAGGCTTTATCTACCAACCGCTGGTAGGTGGCTCCCGCGTTTTTAACCCAAACGGCATCTTTGTATAACAAAAAATTCCTTGACTTGTATGGAACGCGATTTTCTCTTCATCTTTCGGAGCCATCTGAATTTGGTGGTACCCTTTGTATGCGTCCAGAAAGCACTTGAAGGTGTATCCACACAAGAATTCAACTTTCCAATCTATCTCCGGAAGCGGGTAGCAATCTTTGGGGCAGGCTTTGTTCAGGTCCTTGAAATATACACACATTCTCCAACTTCCGTTGCTTTTTTTTGACCAAAACCGGATTGGATACCCAATCGTGGTAGTGGACTTCCTTCATTATGTCGGCCTCCACTAGTTTTTCCACATCATCATTGATTGCCTTGTTTCTTTCTGAGGCTTGTCCCCTTTTCTTTTGTCTCACCGGTGTATAACCTTCCCTGACGTTTAACCTGTGTTCCGCCACGTTCCGCGGAACACCCGTCATGTCTGAGGGCTGCCAAGCAAAGATGTCTAAGTTGTTTCTTAGTAGTTCACATAGGTCCTTTTTTCCCTGGTCGGTCAACCCACCGCCCACGGTGATTGTTTGGTCCGGGAACTCCGGATGTATTGCCATTTATACTTCTCCTGACGGGGGGTTCGGGGAGTCTTGTCCCGGTTGGGCTTCTCCAATCATCCGGCATTCTGCTAGGATTACTTTATCACTATGCATTGTTACCACACCTCCTTTGGTTGGGAATTTTAGCATGCCGTGAGCTGTGGATGGGATGATTTTAAGTAAATGTATCCCTGGTCTGCCAATAATCCCATTGTATGGAGATGGTGATCTAACAACCATGAAGTTCATCCAGGTACTGGCTGAGTTGTTTTCATCCCCCAATGTTACTTCCAGGAGGATTTGTCCTAGTGGCCAGGATATCTCACCGCTGAAACCAAGGAGTGGGGTAGTCGCGGGAACCATCTTTTTTTGGACTTCTGGGCTGAGGCGATTGAAGCAGTGTTCATAAAGCACTTCTAAGGCACTTCCGTTGTCCACATACATCCTGTGTATGTGGTGTCCGCCCACCTCTGCTTTGATCACTAGCGGGTGATCGTCCCAGTCATCCGCTGCTACCGGTGGAAAGGATATCTCTGGGTTTGGTTCCGACTGCGGTAGTGACCTTGGCCTCACGTTATGCTGCCATGTCTGCAACATGAATATGGCCACAGCTTTACCCTTGGGTGCGGGTTCCTTTTTGTCACTCTTTGTCCCTCCCTTTTGGACACCATTCTTGATTTCCTTGACCAGATGTGCGAACTGGCCATATCTTACTGCTTCTTCAATTTGCTTCTTCAACTGGAAACATTCATCTGTATTGTGTCCCTTTTCTCTGTGAAAGTCGCAGTATTTGTCTTTGTTTCTGGATTCCGCCGGACTTGCCATTGGAGGCGGGGCTGTGAATTTGACCGCGCCCATTGCCAGGATTTCCTTTGGTGTCTTGGTGAGGGGGTGAACCGGTCAGAACACCGTCGGTCGGCTCTAGACCGTTCCTTGAACTCCGTCTTTCGCTCGAATGCCCGGCTATTTTGGCTGACTTTAGCTTCATTCTCTTGGGTTTTCCACGAGGGACGGTCGTGCTTCTTCTTCGACTGATTTGCCGCTGCTATGGCACCGCGGAGGAAAGCCGTTGTTGTTTTCCACATTTCATCCACTGTTTGTGGGATATTGTCGTTGAGCCTTTTGATCAGCTCCGGGTTGGTGATTCCGTGCATGAAACCTGAGATTTTCATGCATTTCAGGGCTCCTTTTACGTACATACTCTCAGCTTTGAAGCGGTCCACGAAAGCTCTGGTTGACTCTCCCTCCCTTTGTTTGATGTGGTGCAGCTCCACCGGGTCCTTTGCATATTTCTTTTGTTGAAGGAAATAAGATAGGAAACTTTTTTGCAAGTCTTCGAAACTGTCGATGCTTTCTGTTGGTAGTTCGTCAAACCAGACGCGGGCGTGCGCCATGAGAGTTGAATTGAACATGTGGCACCAAGTAGGCATGGCCCAGCGCTCTACTTTAGCCGCGGTACAGAAGTTCTTCAGATGGTCCTCTGGATCGCTGGTCCCATCATAAGTTTTTACATTGGACGGCATTCTGGTTCTTTTTGGGAATTCAAAACTTCTAATTCAGGATGTGAATGGGTCAGTATCCTCAATGTCGTATGGACGATAGAGGTCATCATCCTTGCCTCTTATGGGTTTGGATTTCCAATGTCCTCCGTCGCTGTCTTCGCTTTCCGGAAATGACTGTTCTTTTCGCCTCCCAGGGTCAGACCGTGCGGATCTATCTCCGGCGTTTCTTTTCCTGGGGTGGGAGGTGCTGCTGAAGGTTGGGCTGAGACTCCTTCCTCTCCTTCTTCCTAGTCTTTCCTCACTTTCTTCCTGCCGAGTGTGTCTGGTTTCCGCTCTCCGTTCTTTCCGGGAATGACTTTTGGATTTTAGCCGGGAGAACACATCCGGCTTCCTATCTCCTAGTCGCGACTTGACGTCTCGCCGTTTTTCTCCTAGGCGTGAGAAGACGGCCGACGGGGATACCTTTGCTTTTCGTAATCTTCTCTGGAGGTTTTGGCTTCTCCACTGCTGAGTCGAGAGAAGACACTTTGGGAGTAAGAGTACTCGGAGGGTCCGGATTTGACGCTCGGGCTAGTTTGTTGCGTCTTTTTTGTCTTCCTTTCTCCCGGAGATTTAGGCTCAGAGCTCCGAAATTGTTCTAGAGACTTGCCACATTTTCCCTCATCATTATTGAAGTCAAGGCGTGTTTGCACTTGCCTTAACTTTTCTTGGTGAACTTTTTCAGCCATTAAGGGCAGCAATTGGTCGTAGTGCTTGTCGCAAAACTCCCGTAATGCCTCGTCTGGCATTGGTTCACCTACCCGTTGGCTCCTCTCTTTCTCCAAGGTGTTTCGTACTGCGGAGTGTTCTTGAGTGGGAGAAGAGCCACTTCCTGCCGGTTTACTCATGCTAGTTAGAGTATCTTTTGAAACGTAGTTGAATGAACGAGTCACAATGCGGATGGCGCCACTTGTTAGTACAAATTTTGGGCTTGATCTAATACCTAGTTTAGGCTAGTTCTTGGAGGAGCAAATTTCGGACTTTCAAGATTGATAATGCTGCTAAGAAAGAAAAACACCGTTAGCCTCACCGCGGAAGAGGGACTTCCGCGGTCAACCTCCGGTGTGAGAGTAAGTAATGATAGAGAGATAAAGTGTTAAGTGAGGAGATGGAGTTGTGTGTTACCCAAAGGTGAGGATTTCTCCTCTTTATATAGGTGAGGCCTGCTTGTCCTTTTCGACCGTTTGCCCATGTTTCTCGGGGTTGCGCACCTTCCTTGTCGTTCAGTTTATCCCACTATCTTGTACCTTGTGTACTATTTGTCCCCTGACCGGGGAACTTGCTCTTTCGCACTTTCGTTCTTGTACCTGTTGACTTTGCTCGCGGCCTGTTACACTGGGCCGCGGTTATACCTTTTGGGTGTAGGTCAGCGGGCTTGGATAGTTGATCTTGGCCCGGTTCTTGTGGCTTGAGCCCAGCCCGGTGAATTGGGTCCGGGGGTGTTATACGTGATCAGGTTATGTGTCGGTTTTCAATGGTGGCGGGTTTAGTAGTGTTTATTTGTGTTTTAGTTTGATTTATGAGGTAAAAAGGTTGATGATTTGGATCTAAATTTGTATGTGTTAATAATTTGTGTTCGTATAATTTGTTCGTTGGATTTGTTGGATAAATATTGTTTGTTGGACTTGTTGGATCTCTTTTAGAAGATTCCTTCATATATTCTTTGATATAAAAGAGATGATCGGGACTGTTTGTTGGATTTGTTGTTCATATATGTGATAGTGGTGGTGGTTGTTTCCGGTAGAAGAAAAGCGGCTGTTGTGATGGTGGTGACGGTTTAATTTCCGGTAGAATAAAAAAGAGATGAAGGTGCAGGTAGATGGAGAGAGAGACGGGAAGGAGAAGGCTTAAAAGAGAGAGTGATTGAGGGTATATTTGTAATTTATTATGGATAAAATAAAAATAAAAAATCGCCTTTTCAGTCGCCCAAGAAAGTACCTTTGTAAATGGTACTATGTTGGTACGTGGTAGGCCAAGCATAGGGACACTTGTCACAATATTGTGATATCCGCTCAAGTTTTTTGGGCTACCAAATTCTATAGGGTATTTGACGATATATATATATATATATATATATATATATATATATATATATATATATATATATATATATATATATATATATATATATATATATAGGCAAATGGGGTATGTGGTGTTGTACCTTTGGGGTATATAGGGAATTACCCCAATAAATTATTGTTTTATCGATTAATTTTTATATTTATATTTAAATTAATAGTGCTTGGTTGGATGGTATAAGGGGTAAAGAATAGGAAATGAATTGAAATATGATATTTTGTTAAAAAGAATATCTCATTCCTAGGTTTCTCAACAAATTGAGGGGAATAAAAATTAACTTCCCCATTTTCACCAAGTAGCCACTAGTCGATGGTTACCTTGACTTCCCCATTTTCACTAAGGGGGGTGACAACCTTGCCACACATTGCCTCCTCTTTTAAAGAAAACAACCAATCATGGTTGTCCAACTAATTTTTTGCCTAATCTTGCCTAAACACTCTTTTTTAGTGGCAATCTTGCCTAATTTTTTGCCTAATCAAGCATTAAATGTGTATCAATAATTGTGAGATTTTAAAAGGAATTTGTTTATTTATTTATTTTATTTTTTTGGAAAACATCCCCAACGTCCGGAGTAATCAATGCAACGTTCAAATTTGTCTTGAAAATAGCCTCTCCCGAATCGGTGAATTCTACCGCATGCAGTACCGATTTTTGCTTGCCGCATGTATGGCAATGTTACTTGCCGATCGACACCCCTTGCCGAACCTTTGAAACCGCAAGGTTGCCACTACCCTAAGTAGCCACCAGTTAACCGTTTGGTTAATTAACCATAACTATTTTCTTCCTAACAATTGACATGGTGACACTTACGAACACTAAATTTGGTCTTCACGTGAGTTCTTCATTTTGACCAAATGTGCTTACTACCGTGATTATATCATTTTTTTTTCGCAACACATAAATCAAAATTCCTTTTACTTTGAAGTCAACTTCCACTTTTACTTCAAAATTTCAAAGTTTGTTTTCCTATTTTTGGTTAATTCTCATATGTTGCTTAATTTTGATGTTATAGATGTTTTAATGTTAATGGTCATTTGTATTTTTGTATGATGTTTATATATTGCCGATGAAAACATTTTTGCTGCAAATTGATATTTAAAGATGTTAATTTGGTTCATTGGTCAATGCTTTTGATGATGAAAACATTTCCGATTGTTATTCCTCACTTTAAAACAAGCTATCTTGAGTGAATTCGGCACAATACCTTTTTCGAAGTTTGAAAACCAATCTCTTAATCCCGCATAAAAAACTAGCTCCATAGGCACCCCGAATGGGCGGGCTAGCTTCATAATATCACTTGACGAATTCTAACCGGACGTAAATTAATCATGCATAACCCAAAACATCTAAAACACAAAAATTGAAAAAAAAAAAAAATACAGAAGTGTTCATGTAATATATGAACTCGAGATAAAATCCATTAATCGATTGACAAGCTTATATGTAAAATCCTACAAAAATGGACCAACAATATTATACTATGTACTTACGGGAATAGATCCAATAAGAAGAATGAGAAATGTTTGTAGCTACACATTTCAAATGAGGAAGGAGAATTTTATGGGAGATGCATCTTATTTTATAGGTGCATCTGAAATGTGCGGTTGTAATCACTTCTCATTCTTCTCATTTCACTTTTATTTGTCATTTAACCCTTACTCATGTACTTAGATGATTATAGTAGTATTAAAAATAACAGCAGGACAGGGTAAAAAAAAATGTTTCTAGAAAGTCACTCCGCGTGAGCTTAACGCACCGTATTTACCCCCTATAAATATGTCACTCTTTCTTCATTTCCGAACACCACCCACAATTTACTTTACCAAATTCACATAACATAACATCACATAAATGGTACGATTATTCTATCCTTTTTATACCGTTAAATTCGTTAGGGTTTATATATTTGTACGGCCGGTAATTTCGTTATTTACTTGCTGTTAAAATTAAACTGTAATTGTTAGGGTTTGTATGCTTGTTAGGGATTATATGTATGCTATCATCGTACTGATTTTTTGAACTGTTTTGAATGCTGTTAGATTTGTTACTGTAATAGTAGTTAACTACGGCTGTTAATCTAGGTACTACTTACTATAAATAGCATGGTCCCACCAAAATTAAGATAAGGATTAGCCATTAGATCATGTTTAATCTCAACCATCCATATATATGCTTAAACTCTCTCATCTCTCTTTTATAGAATTAAGTATTTAGTGTAAAGATTAGTTTAGAAGTGTTACCTTATTAATTCGAATCTTGAATACCACCCAATTTTCTTTTGATTGTAATAGATTAGCTTAGTTGTAATTCTTTAATTTTCAATGAAATCAGTTTCACTTTAATCTTTTCATCTTATTGTTGTTACTGTTTTTTTTAATCAGCTTTTATCTCTTAGTTATCAGCTTATTACATATCAGCCTATCTTACTTTTAAGTTCAAGTTTTACTTCATTCAAAAGGTTTTATAAAAATCAGAAAAAGAAAAAAAAATATAAAAGTAGTTGTCTTATCTCAGCTTTCAAATAAGATATTTAGAAGTCCATTGCATCTCATCTAGCTTAATAGCTACTGTGAGCTTGTTGTTTGAGTATTATAGCAGTTTTGGTTCATTTCTCAAAACAGTCAATAAAAGTCAACTGTTTTCAATTTTTACTTCATAATAGTATAAATCTGTTTTCTGAGATTCTGTTGTTCTTAAGTTGATTTGATTGTTCATTTTGCTTCTGGTAGAGTATTATTAGCTATATTGATCATTGGATTAGAGTTGTGGAGTAGTATTAGCTGTTTCATAGTTTAGATAGAATATAAGGTAGTGTTTGGATTTGATCATTGCTGTACTGATTAGTTGTTGTATTGCTGTTTTAGCTTCACACTTGGTTCTTCTTAGGTTAGTATAACTCTAATAGATCATAAAATCAGTAGGTTAAGTTCATAAATAGTCAAAGTAAATTTCAATAAAAGCTTACTGTTAGCATTAGTAAGTATCAGTAGGTTTAATTGTAGTGGTAGTTGCTTAACAGTTCAAATTAGCTTAATGCAGTATAATTTTAGCTTTTTATTACATATAGGAGTAGATTAATTCAGAAAAAATTAGATTTGGTCAAAGTAGTAAACGTTCATTTAGTCAACTGATTTCAGTTTTAGTCTCTACTAGCTGCTGAACTTGGATCCAATTAGAGTAGCAATTAGTTGTTAGAGATAGGGCTTTTGTTGTTTTTAGACACTCAGTAGTGCAGAGAAGCTTTTGCCCCCAAAATATTGCACACTACAGCTTATTTAGACTGATTATCAGCTTCTTCTATTTTGGTATTTAGAAAATAGTCTGCTGATTTGCATTAGGCCTGCAATTGTGATTTAGCTTTGTTCTTGAGTTTGTTTTGATTCATTTGAGTTAGTTGGTAGCTTATCTAGAGTTTAGTAGTGATTTGTTTTGTTCCTGGCTTACTGGCTTATTTCTGCTAGCTTATTCTTGTATCATTGAGCTTATTCTAACTGCTTATTGCTTGCTACCTATGTTTCTGTGCTTCTTATGCTCTGAGTTTGACACTTTTGAGTTTATTTTAGTATAATATAGCTGTGTTTTCAGTTTCATTAAGTTTTATGGCAAGTGCTTATTAATAAGCACTTGCTATAAGCTGTTTTAAGCTCATTAAGCACTTTTTCAGCTTATTTTCTTTTCAAAATTTTTTCTCAAGTTCATTTTAATATTTTTGATTTTCTGTAATTTTTTCAGATTTTTATGAATTAGTTTACTATTTTTCTTGGTTTTAAATCAATTTTTAAATACTTTTTAATAAACAAAAATCAAATAAAAATCAGAAAAAGTCTTTGAAAATCCAAAAATATTTTAGATAATTCTCTTCTATTATTTTAGATTTTTCAAAATCAAATTTGCATTTTTCCCATTTAATTTTACAATTTCTTTTATTTTTAATTACTTTTTAAATTCCAAAATTAGTTATAAATTCATAGAAAATAAATAAAAAGTCAAAAAAATATTTTTCTTTTTCTCAAAATTATTTTAAGTAGTTTAAGATTTTTAGAAATTTATTTCATATTTTTAGGATCATTTTTCATAAAAAGTCACGTTTGTATTCGTACGTTACGTTTTAGAATCGCGTTAGAATTCCCGTTTTGAGTTTTTAGATAATTGTGCATACATAGCTTGTACCTTCTGCATTATTTGTTCATTTCTTTTCACCATTTGAGTTTCTCATTCACTATTTTCACTTTTTACTTTTCACGACACGATTTTGCGAATCGAATTTCAACGATTCCATTCAACCTTCGTTGGGAAACGACTCGGGTTATCCGTATTTCTCACGGCAACTGTTGTGACAAACTCTTCTTATCACTAAACTCTGTTTTAACTCCTTTACTTAGTTTGAATAAGGATTTATGAAATTATTGTTACTTTTCTCATTAACTGTTTTAGTATATACATATATGTTAACTACGGTTTATACATTTAATGATTGTATGGCTTTAAATATCATCTGTTTTGATTGTTATTAATTTTTAGTCAAGTGTTTATATACATCACATCAATGGTACGATTATTCATCCTTTTTATGCCGTTAAATTCGTTATTTACTTGCTGTTAACATTAAACTGTAATTGTTAGGGTTTGTATGCTTATTATGATCGTACGATCAAAAGTGCCTCATTTGATAGTAACTGTTAGTACTTTGTTAGGGATTTATATGTATGTTATCATCGTACTGATATTAATTGCTGTTTTGAATCCTGTTAAATTTGTTACTGTAATTTGGTTACTAATATACTAGTAGTTAACTACGGCTGTTAATGTCATTAATGCATGTGTTTTGATATATGCGTGAATTGTTAGGGCTTATATACGTATTATGTTATGATAGTATGGTTTAGAGTTAATTACAGCTGTTAATTTGGTTTTAATGATTGTATGGCTTTAAATATCATGTTAGTTTTTTATCTGTTTTGATTGTTACTAATTTTTAGTTAAGTTTGTTTATATACATGTTAACATTCACGGCTGTTAATATCATTTTAATTTATCGCTAATCAATTTGTTTATAAAATACGAATATTTTTTGAGTTGTTATTTGTCAATTTCGTTGATAGGCATTGTTCGGGTTTATAATCGCCCGGTTTTTGACATGTTTTGAAGTGTTAATGAATTCATGACCTTATGTGGTACTATCGTTAAGGTTTATCATGTTGTATCTTTTTCTTTATGTATGTTATCCAATTGTTTTTTCTAGTATGTTTTACGTGTACTGAAGTCGTTGATCAGTTTGGTGTCAACTAACATGTTTTGATTATCTGCGATCGTGTTGTAGGTTTCCCTTTTTGTACTACTACCACATGGCATTGGATAATAAGTAGTTTGCTTTTCTCGTTTCTACTGGTTTTAAATTCGTTGATGAATCTATAAATGGCTCGGATTTATTGAGTTTTTGGTATTTGCCAACTTGTTTTAGATTTTCCATATAATCCCTATTTTATTTTTGCATTAATAATTGTGTTATCCATGCGCGTGTTTATTTATAGGTTTCGTGACCTGCTTTAATGCGTGCATTCAAGTGTTAGATAATGCTAGTGTTTTGGCCCTCGTTTATAACTATTGGTTATGACTAGAGACTAACAGTTACTACTATATATTTGCAGGCTCAACCAAATCAACAACCTGCGGACTCCCAAAGCTTTAAGATCCTCATGCTGGGTCCTGAAGGAGTTGGTATGACATTAAATGTTTCATGTTATGTTTGGGATTGACATTATGTTTTAGCAGTAGTCTTCGATTTACTAATTATGTCCTCACTACAGGGAAGACGACCTTTCTCAACAGGTTTGACAATAACCGTAAGTTGTATCCATCCTTAGTAACAACTAACATCAATGGATATATTTTCATGTCTAATGTTTACTGTTTTGGAAACAGCAGCAGCCCTCACTGGAGAGGATGTACGTCCACTGAACTTCGTAACACAGGACTGCATAACACACGAAGAGGGAAACATTCGTTTCGATTGCTGGGATACCGCAGGAAAAAATCAGTTTAGTGGCTTTCCTTACTAGTAAATTACCTCAGCCCTAATTATTAATTAGTGAAAGATGAAACAGTTTATTTTTGTTTATCTGCTTAACAGCGTTATATTATGCAGCTGTATTAGCCGTCTAAAACCGAGTTAAAAACTAGTGTCCAAAACTGAATTGTCACTTTATAGGGTCCATGTGTTTTTTGTATCTTTCGGGTACTATGATATCAGTTGTTTGATAACAGATGATTGATGTTATGTTGAATGCATTTTGATTCCCTGCTTATGTTAACACAACACCAAAATTTTGAACAAAACTCTGCATCTCTTGCCTTTACAGATTTTTTTTATTTTTTATTTTTTTCCTTTTCTTTTCTATAAATACTCATTTTGCATAAAGAAAATGTGCGTCTCCCTGGATATGATCCGAGGGATACAGAAAACTGCGGAGATATTCGTTTCAATTGCTGGGATACCAGAAATACACATTTTGCATTCTGTTTTTGTAACATGAATAGTTTAAATGCGGTCCTATCTCTCGTTTTTCTTTTTCACTTCGAATAGCTTTATATCTCTTATTAAGCCTTTTTATCTGCTTTCAAATTTATGTTGTTCTTGTACTAACGAAATGGTCATTTATGATTGCAGCAATGGCACTAGTGGTGCTATCATAATGTTTGATGTCACTGAATGGTCGACTTACAATGAGGCAACTAAATTGATTCGTAAGATCCGCAGGTCTGCTAATTTCCATAATTCTTTGGATTAAGTTGTATGCATCATCATTTGGGAAGACACTAACTGCTATGTATCTTCTGAAATCAGGGACTGTGGAAATATCCCGATTGTTCTTTGTGGAAACAAGGTTGATTTGCTGAACGAACACAGACACGTTAATGTCGCGCCATTTGGTAAATGGCTCAATGGGAACACCAAGTACTGTGAGATCTGTGTAATAAGCAACTACAACTTAGAAAAGCCGTTCTTGCTCCTTGCTTGGATGCTTGTTAGGTAGTTACAAATACTCTCGTTTTTATTGAAATACAACCTTATTTGACTTATTATCTGATAATTGGGTTGAAGTTGTCTTTACTGACACGGTTCTCTTTATGACAGTTACGGTATTAGTTTTATGGAGACGCCTCCTCTTGTTCCCCCTGAGGTGATGATTGACTTGATAGCTCAAGATAGGTAAGTTTTCCCATTACTGTACTACACAGTAATTCACCAGTTAAATAATCACCAGTTAAACTAATCATTTTGATAGTAATTAGATATAAACAATTGGAACTAATGACTGAGATTAATATATAATATTATAATCACCTAAAATTGATCCTTGAAAAATGAAAATGCACAATTACTTTATTTTCAGCTGCAAGTACGTATCGCTTGATGTTTATAATCACTCAAAAATATTTGTATGATGTAAATCCCTAATGACTGTTATCATATTTGGTTAAATTGCAGAAATGAACAAGAGATTTTCGGTGCTCTTTACAGTGCTCATGACCAGGCTATTCGTAAACAGGCTCTTAAGCCGGTTGTTGTGCAGATGCTTAATGAGGATCGTAACCAGGCTCCTGACGCACCATTGCCTGAAGACGATGATGAACTGATGTCGAGGATGGAATGGATGCTGGAATCGATGATGGAATGGTGATTCTTGATAATTTAATGATTTAGGGCTTTTGGCAGTCAACAAAGATTGGAATCTGGCTTTCATAGTTTCATTCAGGGGGCATCATTATCAAAAGTTTTATTCAAGTGACATTGGTTTGTATGGTACTAATATATTGTGTCAGTATTTTAGTTTCCTAATACTATTCGAGTCATGTTGCAACGCAATGGTAGGTGGTTTGTCTTTGTTTCCTTTTGTATGTCTATTTTCTTTTGAGCCCAATTCTCTTTTAATTATCTTTTAGATCCATGTTTCTTACTTGGTTACTTATTGGTTAGATATGCGATTTATGTTGGTAACGATATGACTAGAATTTGGCAGAATGACATGCTTGTATTCTTCTTTAGCAAGGGGTCGTAAATCGTTGAGTTGGTATGCTTGTATTCTTCTTTAGCAAGAGGTACTTAAATCTTTTGAGTTGGTATCTTGAAGTATTTGTCGCTGTTTCTTGCTGAACAATTAATTCTTTTAGAGGCCATGAGGTTTACTCATAACAAACTATATAATGATACAATTTGAAATAAACAGTGAAATGTATAAGTTTAAGAAAGACTAAACGAACGCCCATGGATAGCAACGGGATTTTATAGCGGCGGATACTTATAGTGATATTTTGGTTATACAAAACGTTACACAATACACTTAATCAAAATATAATTATAACTATACGCAGCTTTAAAATTTCGTTGTTACACTCTCATATCCATGTTTCTTACTTGGTTACATAAAACGTTACACAATACACTTAATTAAAATATAATTATAACTTGGGTTTTTCTAACTTGTATCCATAAAAAGTACACAAAAGTATACAAGTTGCCCAGAAAAGTACATAAGTTGCCCAAGATTACACAAGTTGCCCAAAGGACAGTGTACTTTTGCAGTCCTTCTGCTGTACTTTTTTGGGCAACTTGTGTACTCTTTATGTTTCTTTAACTTGTATCCCGGGATACAAGTTAGAAAAAACCAATTATGAAATACACTTTATTTAACGTGAGCACACATGAAACATAGTGATATTAAACCTAGACTTATGTAGAAATGTAAAATCAAGAGGGGTGATCAAAATCTGTGTGATAATAGGTAAATTGGTCCTTCCAAAACCGAGCCATGCGTGAATTGGTCCTTGAGGAGTCGATCCAAAATGAACTCACACTACCAGGTATTCTACCTGAGAGATTACTTAACTTATGTAAAACCAATAATGAGTAAAAACGATATGGAACACAGAGCTGGACCATTGATTTCGACCAAAAAATCATGAACCAACAGTCATTATCTTTACTTTGTTCCTCGACAAGAGTCACTAATCACTATATTATATTTCATCTAATCGTCAATGGAGACCTCCATAATAAACGAACACTACATTAAACCTTCATGTTGCAACAGTTAAAAACAGCTCATTCTTCACAATCATCTTGTAAGCCGGTCAAAAAAGAGAACCTATAACAGCGTTGCATAGTACAGTAGTAAATAATCTATACTTGTGATGTGACGTACGTTAATGAGACTCTTATGGGTTTGATTGTATCCTTTCCAAGAATAAACAATATATGAGTTGAACAGAAAATGATAAAAGTTTGAAGATTAAAATGTACTTAAAGTATGAAATCGCCCCGACACCTATCTTGAAAATTCCAAAACTACCCATTTTCATAATTTCAGGTCAAAGATTACTAGTACTAAAATCAACAATGAACAAGATTAATTTATCAAATCTAAGATCCTTACTAGACAAATGTACCAAAAACAACACTCTCCAAATAACCCAAATCCATGCTCAAGCCATTACTCAAAACCTCATCAACACTCACCAAGTTTTCGCCTGCAAGTTACTCAACTTTTACGCGAAAACACTAAAAAATCAGGATTGGCGTTGCACGGTGAAATCCCGAATGAAGTTACATTTTTGTAGGTGTTATCAGCTTGTGGTCATGGAGGAGTAATCAACGAAGGGAAATCTTTATTTGACAAAATGGTTCATCGCTATGGTATTAAACCGACAATTTAATGCTACGGCTGTATAGTGGATCTGTATTGTAGGGCAGGGGATGTAGATGAAGCGATGGAGTTGATTAATAGGATGCCAATGGAACCAGATGCTGTTATTTGGAGGTCGATATTGAGTGTGTGTATGATAAAGAGAGACCTGCAATTAGCTGAAATAGCAGCAAAGAAAGTACTCGAGTTAGAGCTTTGTGATGATGGAGTTTACATACTTCTTTGGAATGTTTATCGGTCAACCAATAAGTGGGAAGATGCATTAAAGACGAGAAAGCTAATGAGAACTCAGAATATTAGGAAAACGCCGGGGTGTAGTCGGATTGAGATCAATGGTTTTGTTCATGAATTTACTGCAGAGAACAAAACGTTTCCATTTGCCACTGATATGCAGACTATTTTAGAAGTTTTAGCTGAGCAGTCGAGATCTATTCATGATCACTTTATACTTTGATCAATATGTCACTCGTCACGTTTAACATCATGCATGTTTATTGATTGGATTATTGTTAAAAAATTTGAGTCTGTGTAGATCTAATCCTGATGAACCTAAAGAAGCCATGATGCAATCCATCGCGAGTAATCAAAAAAAAAAAAAATCATGTAGGCTGCAATCAAACTGATTGTGTTTTTTCTTATATATCTGTCTGACGTTGATGAGAGAATTCATGTATGAATAATCACCATTTATACAGTAAGTCAATAGGATTGGAATTGTTCATTACTCAGTAATGTTTACAGGAGTCGTCATTTAGTACTTTAACATAAGTACTGAAAAAGTCTATAAGACAACCCCAGTTTGAAATACACAGATGAAGGAATACTCGAGGCCCCGAAAAAAAAACCAAACCAAACAATTTGTATCTAAAACAGAAACAAATATACAAGAACTGGGCGTGACACGAACATCATAAGAAAGCAAATAGAAACCAGAATTCACTGTTGCACGAATCCAACAAACAAGAGCTAGCGGAGAAAAGAACCAGAGCAATGCTGCCCTGAAAAAACGAACCCAGAAGAACTATTGACCCAGAGACACGACTAAGCCGGATTGCAAACACAACGCCCAGCACAACTGAGACAAATCGAGTTAAATTAATGGAATTAGCATAGAAGCACTGGACCCTCGCACCAGTCTACCCGTTTGAATACAAACTTGTTGCATCTGTTGAAAATCCAAAAATACAATACCAAGTGAATATCAATAGCCAACTCCAGAACGGACTTCTGCTCCGTAACACTTTGTTATTGCGGAATTTCCACAGATAGTCAAAGGTAGACCAAATTACCGGCTGCTAACACAACCTTAGAACAGATGACAGATTACCCACCATTTTGTAAGACTTCACCTGTAGAAGACCCGTTAAAGCAGCCCGAATTCCACCAAGCTTAAAATATGGACCAAAATGATGCAGCCATTCTACACCAAACCAAGATATGATCACTAGTTTCGACAGACTCTTCACAACATGGGCAGTGAATAGCCAAACCAATGTGGTCCAGTAAGTTTCTAACTGGAAGCGGATCACACAAAACGACAGATATGTGCAGTCACATTAGGGCATACTTCTAACAATGAAAGCTTCATCTATTGAATTAAAGTATGTTGTTGGGGGAACAGATACAGGTCACTTTCATGTCTAATTCTAACAATTAATGTTCTCAGCTTAAATATATATCCGGACTGCATCAAGAATCAACATCATTCAAATGAAGATCTAAGTCAAATTCCCCAAAAGTTCAATATAATCTAGAAAACCATACAGCAAGCGTTAATAGAGACGACTATGTGTGTGTTTGTAAGATCCATTGCTGCCTTTGTAACCCACTGAAATGGCTTGCATGTGATCTAGAGACCAGCATATGTATCTATGGTTGATGATTTGTTCAAATCTTACCATGCAACGATACCGACCAAAGAGGTCATAGAGTTATAATTTAGTGCATAAATCAACGACCTCAATGGCTCAAAAGGCTATGTCCGGACTTGGTTCTGATAAGTGTTTTGCAGGGACGGTCTGAACAAAGAAATATCCTTGTGATTGCCTTTTTTGTTTTAAGCAGCGGCACCGTCCACTCAGGTTCAACAGGAATTACACAATGATATACATCTGCACTAGTCAATGGAAATTAACTCGGGAGAATTCTGCACATCATTCTTGGCAATGTATACACAGTTACCATCAGATGCATCTTCCAACCTCGACAATGATATTATTTCACCCAAAACTTTGTATATTCTTTCAGACAGAGGGTGAGATTTATCAGCAGCCAAGAACTCGTGAAACTCGCCCTCCACTTCAATAGAACTACGCCCTGGAGTTTTCTTAACACCATTCCCCCTCATCATACTTCTTACCATCTTTACCTCATCCCATTTACTTCTAGCAGCACATAAACTTTCCATAAGCACATAAATACCACTATCATTTGGATCCAATTCTATGAGTTTTTTGGTAGCAAGTTTACCTAGCGCAAGATTTCCGTGCATCCTACATGCATTAAGAACCGCTCCCCAAACCGCTTTATCAGGTTCCATTGGCATTTCTTTTAGTAATCCGTAAGCTTCATCCAAGTGCCCAATTCTTCCAAGTAAATCAATCATACACGCATAATGCTCCAGTGTTGGTTTTATCCCGTAGGTTATCTCCATCTCTTTGAAGTAACTTCTTCCTTGAGTCAGTAAACCCCCATGACTACAAGCAGATAGCACACCGACAAATGTAATCTCATCCGGTTCATATCCCAATTCTCTCATTTGTTCAAAAAGACTAAGAGCCTTCACAGCATGCCCCATGGGAAGCAAAACTGATAATCAAAGAATTCCAAGATACCAAGTCTTTCTCAGCCATTTCATTAAAGAGCTCTACAGCCGCATCAATGTTCCACATTTGGCGTACATGTCTATGAACGCATTTCCAAGTGTCGCGGTAAGTTGAATCCGATTCCGCTTGACATAGTAAGAGTACATCCACTGGCCTAAATCTAAGCAGCCGGCTTGAGCACAAGCAGAGAGCACACATACCAAAGTACTCTCTATAGGAACAAAACCTACATTTTCCATTTCGTGAAACAGTTCTATCGCTTCCTTTGGTTTATTATTTTGTGAATATCCCGCAATCATTGCATTCCAAGATACAATATTTCGCTCAGGCATCTCATCAAACATTTTCTTCGCCATAACCAACTCCCCATTCTTAGCATACCCGTTAATCATACTCGTCCACGAAAACACATCCCTAATCCCCATACCCTCAAAAACCTCCTTAGCCGTAACCAAACAAGTACACTTAACATACATATCCAACACCGAATTCATCAAATTCACACTCATCTTCTCAACATAATCATGAACACTCCTCCCCAACTCCAAGTCCCCTTTCTTAGCACACGCACCAAAAACCATTCACTCCAACTCCACTAGTCCCTTTCATCATCTCAAAAACTCTCAACCCCTCATCCACTATCCCACTTTTCACATACACATTAATCAAACTACTCCAAGTAACAACATCTCGCACTCCCTCATACATTTCATCAAACACTTTTCGCGCACTTTGAACCCGTCCCACCTCTCCATAAAAATGAACCAACCCATTCCTCACAACCAAATCCCACCCAAACCCATGTCTCAAACCCTTGGAACAACACTTCAACCCAAACACAAAGCCCTTTTCATCAAAACTCACCCTTTTTCGCACCATTTCGCGAAAAAACGAAAACCCTTTTACGTAAAGATGATGTTTCAAAAACCCTCTTAACATGACATTCCAAATGTAGATATTTGGGTTTGAAATTTGGTTGAAAAGTTTGCATGCGTGTTTTAAGTTGGCAAAATGTGATAATGCTGAAAATGTTAAGAGCCTGCTGAGTGGGAAAGTGTGGAAAATGAGACCGGTTCGGGTCATGTGGGCTTGGATTTGGGTTAAATGGGTCATTGAACTGCATGATTCTAGTGTTAATAATACTGGGTTTCTGATTATTAGATTGGTTTTTGAGGATGAAGTGTTACATGTGGGGTTTGGTTTTGATAATGTTGAGAATAGACAACGTAGTTTGACTAGTTTCATGTCTAGAATAATGTTGGACTTCAAGGAGATGTGGTTTTGATTTTGCTTTGTAAAATAAAGTTACTTTTACATTTTGGTCTCACACTATTATAATATAATATAACAAGTAAATATGATGTGACACTAAGTAAGTTGCAATTTTTTTAGTTAACCATTGAACTTGCTTACTATTGGTTCCATTTGGTCATTAAAGGGTTGATTAGGCAGTTTTATGGACCCAACAGTAACGGCGTGTGGCAGCAGCCCATTGGCTGAGAAACTTTAGGAGTTAGACTGTTCACCTGCTAATACACCAAACCTTATAAAAAATTCAAAGGCAGCAGATATGAGTCACCTACTTGCCTGGAAAGTGTATTCTAAGTCACCCATTTGTTACCTAAAGACCAACTATAGTATGGGAGGCCTGTGCAATCACTATGGAGAAGCTTTTTGAATTACTATGGATGTATATACATCCTTTTTATTTTCTTCAACCCACAAAACACACACACAAACACACACATATCGGATTCTCCATAACCACACACACATACTAAAAAAACAACCAAAAAAAAAAAGAAAAAAAAAAAGGCGGATTAAACAAAAAATGGCAGACGATTAAACTAAATTAGGCAATGATTTTTAATTTTCTATTATGGTTTAGTTTTTGCTAATTCATTAGTTTATATATATATATATATATATATATATATATATATATATATATATATATATATATATATATATATATATATATATATTCGTTAAAATTAGGGTTTCGTTAATTTGGGCCTTTTTTGGATTTGTTTTGCAGGTTCGCTTGCCGTTGATGTTTGCAGCTAGGCCTTTTTAGGTGTTTGTTGGGGATACCAGGTTTATTGGTGTGCAAAGGTATAACAAAAGTTTAATCTTTTTTTGGTTTTGTCAATATAGATGCATTCATTTGTAATTTGTGAATTTCTTCAATATTGGAATTTAACTGTAAAATGAAAAATGAACATATAAACTGAGGAAGAAGGGTTAAAAAATAGACTTATGGTATATAACCGGACGAAAATAACCTAATAGGCCACTGAATAAGCTGAAAGAAAAGTAAGCGAGCCTGTCGTAATAAGCTACGTATAAGCTGTATATAAGGTTTGGTCATGAGTTGTGTATAAGCTATGGTCGTAAGTGTATAAACTGATTTTATATGTTCCTATAAATGACGTCGTTCATAATACCTAAATTAAGATGAATATAGTTACACTGGGATTTAGGAAGTGATTATTTAATTGTTGGAGGGGGGGGGGGGGGTTGTGTTACCTTATTTATCATGTTCATAGGTTTATATTGATATAAAAATGGTTTAGAAGTAGAAGATAGACAACCTTATCTATCAACTTATAAGTTATTTGAAGATTTAAAACTGTTCTATACGTTATTTAGATGATTATTCAGTAGACGATGTTTTTTATAGCGCTACAGATCTATGAACAATAAGTAGCTGAAATGCATCGGACTAATAGGTTCCTTCAATGTTTTTGTAGGTGATATTTGAGACAGCATTTGCAGATGTATGTTTAGTGCAGCTGCAAATATCTGGTACTCTTAACATGTCTTGATAGAACCGCGTAATGCACAATAACCTACTGGTAGCTAATGTTCTTCATAGCATGTCAATGAAATGATCGATCGGTTTAGTTTTGCTCATATTTTTTATATTATGCTATTTTTTCAGATCGATGATTGGCCAATTTACTTAGAAGCTTCATTTAGGTTTGCTGATATAAAGGTGCAACATTTTTTAGGTAAAATTACACATTCATATCTATATTAACATATTTTTAACATGTTCTTTCCTAAAAATGGTTGAGTCGTTTTATATCTATAGCTTTGTATATAGGTTTTTAGAAAACTTACACCTTTGGTCACTTTTTGAGATGTAATATTACTCAAACATTCATTTTTATAATTCTCTTATCAGTTTTGTCAGTTGTCTAATATTCTGATGGAGTCTTGGTACGTTATGTAATGTATGCCAATTTAGAAGCATGGAAATAATGATCCAGTAATTTAGAACTAAAAATATAAAGCGTTCAAGCTTAAAGTGTGAATGTTGTTTCTGTTTTTGGTCACAGGTGAGGAGGCTTTGAGTTTGACTATGGCCAATCTTACTTGAGTTTGTTCCAAGAATGTGTTTTTGTAATGAATAGCATAATGTTTCTGTTTGTCTTAACAGAGATCGGGCAATGTTTAAGACGAACTTAATGGCTATTTGCATTAAAATGTGGGACATGCTGCATCTCGCCATCAAAGATGCCATGGTTAGTAACCCATTTGCATATTACATTAGCTATCTAAAATAGTTGCTTTTTAATGTTGGCCTGCTTATATAACAAGTATCAAATCTAGGAGTCTGTAATGTAATGTTTGTATGCAATGCAGGTCGAGCCCTATTGGGAATGAAGTGACAGGAACTATGAAAGATTGGATGAGAAAAAGGAGTTGTTTTTACAATATGCAGGTATGGTTTCCTAAATTGGTTTAAGATTTTTTGTTGTAAATCAGGGTTATGGTTTGATCCTGTTTGTGGTCTCATGAATAGGTTATTTTGAAATTTAGGTGGATTACAACAACTTATTTGTAGTGAAATTTAGGCCTTATTACAACAGGTTATTGTGTTTTTAAATGTGTCTTAATTAACCAGCTTATTGGCTTATTAAAATTGGATTTGTTTGTTACAATTACCTAATATTGATTTTCTTATTTAATGGCTTTGGTCACTGCATGTCTTTTATAGATAGACACTAAATTTAACAGTTTAGTCATAAAAAAAGAGACTACAATCATTCATTCACATTTTTTTTTTTTTTTTTTTGTCTTCATCTGAAAGGATGAATTTCTTTGAATTAGAATAATGGCTGATGAAGAGTAAGCTGATTGAAAGTATTGACAAGGTGGCTGAAGCAACAGGGACCAAAGATACGGCCCGTGTTTTACAGATCATTGAGTCCCCATCTTGAAGATTTTATTACATGTGACTCGACTAAACACCAGTAGGAAGAACACCAGAACACATAACGAAATTTGGTTGGTGAGATCTCTTTTCCTTACCAGTGTATATATTGCATGGTGGTGCAGAGCTTCCTTTTTACATTGTAGTGCTTCTACAGATTGCAAAATGTGTGGGTGCTTGGTTTGGAATGGGTAACTTTTTCTGGGTCAAATGCGGTTCCATTGCATGGTAAAACTTTTTTGACAGTCTTTTTCCAGTGTAGATAAAATAAGACTATATAAGTATTCTTCTTTTTATTTTGTAATAATGTGTTGAGATCCTCAAGGATGGTATCAAACTGATCATTTGACCCCTAAAAAATTACATGATCATAATTCATATGTAGATGTAAACTCAGATCGATTATTCCAAATTACGTGGTATTATGAGGTGTAATAGCGGCTGTAATAGCCGATTAGCAGAAGTACTTACTAGATGTATACAAATTGTAAAGTTGTTGTAGTAACAAACCTTTGATTTTAGTGTATTTTCCTATCTTTCTTGCAGTTGGAGCCCTTGGTGGTAAGAAGGTTCATGTTGGTTGCAATGGGAACATCGTCTGGAGGTGCACCACTTCACTTGGTGCGCACACACGGCTAAAGAACATTTTCAGTACAAAAGAGTGTATTGGATCTGCTTATTTCGAGCCCAAAAAGGTGCGTTTGATCTGATTATTTTGAGCCCAAAAGAGTGACTTTGGGTCTGCTTATTTTCAGCCCCGAAAGGGTGCATTTTGTTGCTGATTTTTCTACACAAGAGAGCGCGTTTTGTTGCTGATTTTTTTGCACAAAAGGGCGTGTTTTATTGCTGTTTTTTCAGCACAAAAAGGCGCGCTTTGCTGCTGATTTTTCTGCACAAAAGGGTGCATTTGGTTGATGATTTTTTTGCACAAAATGGTACATTTCATTGCTGATTTTTCTGCACAAAAGGGTGCGTTTTGCTTGCTTATTTTTCTGCACAAAAGGGGTGTTTGATGCTACATCTTTTTAGCCATCAGGGGCGTTTGGTTTACGTATTTTCTACCCCCAAAGGGTGTTTGGTAGTACAAATTGTATCATTTGAAACTTACCTATTTGGTCCGGTTCATTTAGTGACCCGAGAGAATATATATTTTATACTTACCTATTGAAGGTTTCCATTTTGTTTGAAAATTTTGGTTGATCATTTACAATAAATTGGTAGTATGAAGCTATTGAAGGTTTCCATATGTCTGTGTTAAAAATATAACCTGTGTCCATTTTGATTGTAACTTCAACCATAAACATACAATTTTTTTTTTTTTTTTTTTTTTTTTTTTTTTTTTTTTTTTTTTTTTGCCCTCATTTGTTTGCATCTCTTATATTGACTTTGGTTATAAAATACTTATTACATGTTATGTTTTTTAATCATCTTTGCATAATGATCTAACTTTTCATCTCAAAACAACCATTTGACAACTACGTTTGCTTACCATAATTAACAATTAAATATATTTATATTTTTTCCTATACACATGATTGTTCAGCTCCTGTACACCCAACCCGACATCAACAACGTCGAGCACAAGAAATTTCACAAGAAAAAGCCGCACCGCAGCAACGCGCGGGCTATTTTGCTCGTTTTAAATATTGTGCATTTTTAACCTTTAACTTACCTAATGTATTTATATCACGTATTTTTTTTGTTTTTGTTTTATGTATTTAAATACTTTACATGCACCTTTAATATTTATATCTTCTTTAAAAATAAGTTTTCATTAAAAGGAAAAAATGTAAGTTTTAACTAAAATAAGTCTAATACTATGAATGTATATATATATATATATATATATATATATATATATATATATATATATATATATATATATATATATATATATATATATATATATAGAATCCGGTTCCATTGAGAAGGTTTTTATTTTGAGAAGATTGAGAAATCTTCGTTTGAACAAACTGATTTATGTTTTTGATTTGATTCACAAGTAAACAACATTTTATGGTGAATCGAATCTATAAATCACAAATTTGATTCACAAATCATTGTTAAAATCGAGTTATGATGACGATTCATTAAATTTGTACAGATGATTCAGTATTCTCTATATATTGCAAAATCGAGAGATTTTTAACATTGATTCAATTTTTTTTTACACATTTTGAATTTTAATCACATTAAAATGAGTTTTATGCTTGAAAAACATGCATCAAAGTTAAAAGTCTATCGTTTTTGAAAACCTTCTCAATCTTCTCAAAATAAAAACATTCTCAATTGATCCAGATTCTATATATATATATATATATATATATATATATATATATATATATATATATATATATATATATATATATATTGATGCGTAAGGATTGCACCAGGCTTTACCTCTCGAGGGATTTCGAGAAGCTTACAACCCCCACCAGGCAGTGTACCTGATCGTTGTAGTATAGTATAGTGACAAGTACTGGGGGATTGATCGTTCAGCTAGGAATAGTGTCGCTAGGATTAGAAAACCTAAAGACTAGGTCTAGAGATGAGGGATGATTCTTTTTGTATTTTTAGGTTTTTATAAAAACAATTGAAAATCTCGGTTTTGAAGGAGTTGGGCGGAATTAGTTGCTAGTTAACTAACCCAATTAATAAGATGCAATCAAAATAAAATATTAAAAATGAAAATAAACTAAATTAAAATAGAGGTGTGAGCAATATATGGGAGAATTGTGTTTACTTAGATTTCACTACTCCCTATATATCTTTTACAGGTTAATTACTTGTTACAGTTGCGTGGATGACGGATTGTATTCCTTAATACTATTCATGGGGTGGCGTACTTACTTCCCCAATCCTATAAGCTCCTACTTCACTCCTATGTCGAGCCGGCTAAGAAGCTCCTAACATGGGATCACTAGAATTCGCTCATGCATTAAATACAATCATAAAAACCTAGTACACATCGGTTTATGTTTCTTAAGACGTTCAAGCATGTTACACAATGGAGATCTGCCAATTTTCTTAAGCTTAACTGATTGGGTCTAAACCGTCAGATTATTATTAACCACAGTCAATAAGTCAAAAACAGCTTAGAACCAATTCTCCGGTGATAGTGTAGTGTTTCCCCGGGTCGTTAAAGTCCCAGCGAGATTGAAATGGTGTCGTTTGAAATCGTTTTTGAGAAAGTGGCACTGAGGACAATAGCCAGATGATGTGGAGTTGATATTGCTACTGTTATTTTGGTATTTGTACACAGATATAATATTCACAAAAATCAGATAACAGATATATGCACGTATTCACAATTCAGATTTACGCAATCGGACTGAAAAAGTGGGATTTTGGTATTTAACAAATTACAGGGGGTGCTTTTGACACTTTTTGAAACTTAAAATTAAAAATGAAAATGAAATTATAAAATTGATTAAAATACTATTTAAATATTATTTAATTAATAAAACTATTTAAAATCTAAATTAAAACCTAATTTAAATTAACTAAAAATGACAAATGATATAAATTAAACTAAAAATTAGCAAAAATATTTTCTAAACCTAAATTAGAACTTGAAGAAAGTATAAAAAATAGAAATAAATATTTTTGTCTTTTTATGGGTTTTTTATGAATTAAAAACTATTTAACTTAATTAAACTAATTAAACTACTTTTAATTAATAATAATGCTAAATTAACTTAGAAAATTACAAGAAAAATTATAAAATTACTTAACCATCACTAGAATCCTAAAAAATTATAAAAACTCTAAAAATTATGTTTTAAGACTTATCCACTAATTATTTACCTTTTAATTAACTTAAGTCTATTTTAAACAAATAAAATAAGAAAAATAGAAAATGAACAGTAGAATTGAAAAATATATTTTCTAAAAGTCTATTATACTATATTAGAGCTAGGAAAAATATAAAAATTAAGTTTTACTTTATAAAAACTAAATATGATATTTAATACTTAATATTAATTACTAATTAATAAAACTGAAATTAAATCTAATAAATACTAAATGACAAAATAAAAATCTAATAAAATTACTAAAATTACTTTACTATATAAGGTATTTAATAAAAATATAAAAACACTAAGTACTTAATTAAAATCTAAAAATGAAAATTAAAATTAAGTTGAATTAAATAGAAACTATCACTTATTTTAAACTTGATTTTTTTTGGATTTTTCTTTTGCAAACTAACTTTACCACTGAAAATAGAAAACTTTTGTAAAACCACTTTTGAAAATAGCTTATAAATAAGCTGTCACACCCCCTTGGCTTATACAGTTGACTTTTGTTGACTGTTTGGTCAAATAAGCTCAAATGGCTTTGGGTGGGGTCCACAATGGTATAAATGGGTACAAATAAGTTAGATACACTAAAATAAGCCAGAAACAACAACACTTGACCACAAATAAGCTGAATAAGTTCAAATAAGCACTTTCCAAAACCAAAGATTACTCAGATTGGGGACAAACTTGAGGGGCTAACCAGGTGGGGTCCACTGGGTTATAGGTCAAACCAAGGGTCAATGTGTGCACCCTGGTAGGAGGGGGGTTCAAAGGGACCAAGTTTGGCAAGTGGGGTCCACTGAGGTGGTCTGCAGCCACCACTTAAGGTGGTGGTGTAGGTGAGATCTGATGTGCACAGGGCAAGGGTCTGCCCTGCAGCTCACTTCCAAGGCTTGTAGAAGCTTGGAGAAAAATCACAAAATTGAACCAATTATGGACTTTGGAAGATAAGCTGGTAGAGAATAACTTGTAAAAGTTTTGAAGTCCAAATCCAAACACACAAATCAGAATTAAGCTTGGAATTTCTGCAAAAATCTGAGAATGGGTAATATTGACTTTTTGATTAAACTAGACTTTTGACTATTTTGGATTTCTAAAGGCTCTTACTGATCACTAACTAAGTTATAAGCTATATTAGGACTAGTTATCACTATATTAACAATGACTTTAACCAATGAGATTGATTTGGAAACACAAATCCTTCACAGTTAACTGTGAAGGGAAAAATGATGAGGTTTTGACTTTTCTATGAAACAAATCTGGTTTAGTTGGTCTTTATTACCAATTCATGCCTAAGGAAAGTTGTTTGAAACATGAACTCCTTCTGAGAATAACAATAACTCAACCAATTAGGTTGATCCAAACACCCCTATTGTTGAGCTGTTTTGAGCATTTCAAGACAGATGATCACTAGGGTTTGCAAATTTGATTTCTAGCTACTCATTATGGCTGAGGAAACTTGTTTAAGCACTTGAAAACAGATTACCACTAAAACAACACAAGTATACCACTTAAACTATTTTGGCAGACCAATATTGAAATTATAAGTACTATATATTCTAACAAGCTAGTAATGATTACTAAGCTAAAAAACTACTAGACACAATCAACTAACACAGATTAACACAGATTCTCAACTACAAGCAATGAATCAGAATCTACTAAGATCTAAGATTTTTAGTGAAAAATAGAAATGAGCAAAAGCTTACAAGGTATCCCTAGCTTGAACAAGGGATTTTCCTATGAAGCCTATCTTTAGATAGGCAAACTCCAACTCCAATCCTGCTCCTCAATGATTCTCCAAACCTGAAAACAAGAACTAAACACCACAGTTGACTTTATTTGACTTTTGAGATTTTTTTTATGTTTTTCTAGTTATACTGAGTTTTAGAGTCTCTAAAAGCTTAAGTAAGCTTAAGGGATCCTAAATGAGCCTGATTCAGTCCATTAACCTTGGTACATTTGATCACTGAAGTTGTTTAGAAATTCAAAAGGTAGAGTAAATTGCAAATTCATAAAACAGAACAAAACCTTGATATTTTATAACTTCAAAAGAGTAGAAATACAATAACTAAGATGCTACAATGCTTGAATTAGAAAGATTACACTGGATTTCAAAGATAATTTAAATTCGACTCTATTTAAAACTAATTAAAAACTACACACTTCATTCCTTGCATCTTCTTCTATTTATAGCCCCATATTAGGTCTTCTGGTTGCATCCTCATCATATCCCACCTCTTTCAGATGAATTTGGTCCACTCACAAGGCTCCACGTGTTTTGGCGGGAAAAGACCTTTTTGCAATTTGTTCTCTGATTGAGGCAACTGGGGGGGGGGGGGGAAACATCAATTGTGGTGGTGTAGGTAGGTGTAGGGATGTGGGTTAGTGATGATGAGATGGACAAGTTGGGATGGTGGCTGTAAAACCATGGTGGTATGGTGGTATTCGGGGTGAGAGGGAAAACGGGGAAGGGTGGTTTTGGGGGGTTTGACTGGTATTGACCAGGTCAAAGTTTGACCCGGTTTAGTATTATTAGGGTGTGTTGGGTTTGTGGGTGGGCTGTGAAATGCTTGGGCCCAAAAATAGGATGGGTAGTGGGTTGGACTAAGGGATTGGGTTATTATTTATTTTGGGTAGTAGGTTTAAGTCCGGTTTGGTTTTTGTTTTAACACAAGGGCCATTTTTGCCAATTAACGAAAGTTGAGGGTGTGATCTTGGCATGTTTCCAAAATATTTCCAAGGGTATATTGTGCCATATTATGAATAGTGAAAGGGTCCTTTGATGATTTTTCAATTTATTTTTCACCAGGAACTGAAACCGTCAAACTTTCAAACTTCAGGGACCATTTGTGTAATTTTCACCAAACTTTCCACCAAGGACCAATCCTGTCATAAAAGGTTAGTGCAAGGACAAAATTTGTTTTTCTCAAAGTTTTTCATATCCCAGGGACCATTTTTGACAATTTCCAAAGTTCAGGGACTAAACTTGACATTTTGTGAAACTTTTCACCAAAGGACTAATTATGTAACTTTTTGATTTATAAGGACCTTTGGTGACTTTTTCAAGTTTTTAGAATAACCAGGGACTAGATTTGACAACTTTTGAAAGTTGGGGGACTGAAACTGCCAATTATGCAAACTTTGTGCATTTTTTATCTGTTTTTGATTATTCTGCATTTAAAACATGTAAAACACTTTCCTGGGATATTTTCACTATTTTGATTCATTATTGAGTATTTTTGGATGTTTTGGCAGTTCAGAAATGGTAAAAATGATGAGTATTTACACACTCATCAATCCCCCACACTAAAACATTGCTAGTCCCTAGCAATCTTTTGAGAAAAAACCTGATGGATTTGAAATTCTCTTTACCAAAAGCCATCACTTCTGGAGTAGCCAGGTGTAAGAACTGTGGCACACCTGATAACCGTGTGATTTTGAGCAAACCACCAGCTGTCAACGGATTTGATTTGTCTTTACCAAAAGCCGTTTGCTTCTGGACTAGCCAGCATCTTGATGGACTAAGTCAACATCTTGGTGAGCTGATTACCAATTATGGATTTTCCACGGCCTTTACCACAAGTCATAATCTTGTGGGCTAGTCAACTCATTTGCTTATGAGGATGCGGGGGAGTTGAGGAACCATACAATTTTTGGCAAATTGCCAGCCATCAACGGGTTTGAGATGTCTTTACCAAGAGCCGTTTGCTCCTGGACTAGCCAATCCATTTGTCATTTAGACTTTGGCGGACTGATTACCACAAAAATTTTGAAATAAAGTGAAAAAATTTTTGAAAAATTTTAGGCCTAAAAAATGGGGGTACTTAGAAAGTTTTGTGATAAAATTCGTAAGAATTCCCCCCCCCCCCCCCCCCACACTAGAACTGAATATTGTCCTCAATATTCAAAGTCTCGGCTATTATGCCGAATCTCTGAACGGAAAAAGCTAATATTCGATGCTAACTGTGGAAATTTGGATTTTATTTTTCACTTTATTTATCTGTACATACAAATATATATATATATATATATATATATTTGGAGAAACTTATATACATATTTACTTTTCAACAGGTGGGGGACGGCCACTCCCCCACACTAGGGTGGTAGAAAGTAGAAAGAAGTCAGAAATACGGGTGAAAACCCATATATGTTGCTAATTTTTGTTCACCGAGTCACTAGCTTGACTCGATCCCCGAATTCATTTGTCCATGGGGAAAGTTTGGAGATCCGGGACAACCATGGGTGGTATGTCCTCTCCAAAATAATGTTTCAATCTATGACCATTCACTTTGAAGTTGGGACCTTCGGGTTGAGATAATTCAACAGTCCCGTATGGATATACTTTAGCAATAGTGAATGGTCCGGTCCATCGGGTTTTTAATTTCCCCGAGAAGATCTTTAATCTTGAGTTGAAAAGAAGGACTCTGTCACCGACGTTGAAAACGCGGTTCTTAATCTTGAGTCGTGAATCTTCTTTGTCTTTTCTTTGTAGATCAAAGAGTTCTCGTAGGTTTGATCACGAAGTTCGTTTAATTCATTGAGTTGAACCTTACGGTGATCACCCGCTTTATGAAGGTCGTAGTTAGCATGTTTCAAGGCCTAGTAGGCTTTGTGCTCGAGCTCGATCGGTAAATGACACGCCTTCCCGTATACAAGCTTGTATGGAGTACACCCGATGGGTGTTTTGTAAGCTGTACGGAAGGCCCAGAGTGCATCATCTAGTTTATCCGACCAGGAAGCACGATTTTCACCTACTGTCCTTTCAAGAATCCTTTTTATACCACGGTTGGAAACCTTCACTTGCCCACTTGTTTGGGGGTGATATGCGGTGGAAAGACGATGAGTAACACCGTACTTAAGCATGACTTTTGCAAATTGATCATTGCAAAAGTGAGTACCGCGATCACTAATGATGGCACGTGGGGTTCCAAAACGAGCAAAGAGGGATTTCAAGAATTTCACAATAACTCGGGCATCATTAGTGGGTAAGGCTTTAGCCTCAACCCATTTTGACAAGTAGTCAACAGCCACGAGTATGTATTTGTTTCCACGAGAAGATGGGAATGGCCCCATAAAATCAATGCCCCAGACGTCAAAGATTTCACAAACTTGAATAGCATTTTGCGGCATTTCGTTCTTTTGTGAAATATTCCCGTGACGCTGACAAGCATCACAGGCTTTGACTAACTCGTGGGCATCCTTATAGATCGTGGGCCAATAGAAACCGGAATCAAACACCTTTTTGGCGGTGTAGTTAGGACTATGGTGGCCCCCGGTGGGTCCAGCATGGCAAGCCTTGAGAATATCAGCGGCTTCCTGTCCGTATACACATCGCCTGATGACTTGATCGGCACAGATTTTGAAGAGGAAGGGGTCGTCCCAGAAATAATGTTTGACGTCTTTAAAAAATTTGTTTTTTTGTTGGGACGTCATCCCCTTCACGATGAAGTTACCCGCATGGTAATTTGCAAAGTCGGCAAACCATGGGGTAGTAGAGTCACCACGAAAAGTAACCGCACTGAGTGTCTCGAGAGGGAATGTTTCATTTATTTCTTGTTTCTCGGACACATCTTGATGTGGGTTTTCTAATCGCGAGAGATGATCAGCAGCAAGGTTCTCAGCTCCTTTTTTATCACGGATAATGATATCAAATTCCTGAAGGAGGAGAACCCAACGGAGAAGTCTCGGCTTTGCATCTTGCTTTGCAAATAGGTACTTCAAAGCCGAGTGATCCGTATACACCACGCATTTGGTCAAGATCAAGTATGGCCGGAATTTCTCAAAGGCATACACCACAGCGAGGAGTTCTTTTTCAGTGGTGGTGTAGTGACTCTGAGCCTCGGTCATAGTTTTACTTGCGTAGTGTATAGGCTGAAAGTATTTTGCTTTTCGTTGCCCCAAGACCGCACCTATGGCAAAATCACTAGCATCGCACATAAGCTTAAAAGGTAGGTCCCAATCGGGGGCAACAAGAATCGGTGCCTCGGTAAGCTTTTTCTTTAATGTTTCAAAAGCTTCGATGCACTCAGGAGAGAAGATGAAAGGAGCATCCTTCTCGAGGAGATGGGTCATAGGCAGGGCAATCTTAGAAAAATCTTGGATAAACCTACGGTAGAAGCCGGCATGACCCAAAAAGCTCCTAACACCTTTTACGGTGGTGGGATGAGGTAATTTAGCAATGACTTCGATTTTGGCTTTGTCAACCTCAATCCCGTTCTTTGAAATTTTATGGCCGAGGACTATGCCCTCTTTAACCATAAAGTGACTCTTCTCCCAGTTGAGACTTAAATTCGTTTCTTTGCAACGTTTAAGCATTTGTTCCAAGTGGGAGAGACAGGTCTGGAATGAATCCCCGATGACTGAAAAGTCATCCATGAATACCTCCATAGTTTTCCCAATCATGTCGGAAAAAATAGACATCATGCACCTCTGGAACGTGCCTGGAGCATTACATAAGCCGAAAGGCATACGTCTGTAAGCAAAAGTTCCGTAGGGGCATGTGAAGGTAGTCTTCTCTTGATCCTGGGGATCAATGGGGATTTGGAAGTATCCCGAAAAACCATCGAGGAAGCAGTAGTATTCATTCCCCGCAAGTCTTTCAAGCATCTGGTCCATAAAAGGGAGAGGGAAATGGTCTTTACGGGTGTCGTCATTTAACTTTCGATAGTCAATACATACTCGCCAACCCGTGACCAAACGATTTGGAATCAACTCGTTATCCTCGTTGGTGACAACGGTAATGCCACCCTTTTTAGGGACACAATGAATTGGGCTAACCCAAGGACTGTCAGAAATAGGGTAAATCAATCCCGCGTCAAGAAGTTTAAGAACTTCTTGTTTGATAACTTCGTGGATTTTTGGATTTACCCTTCTCTGTTGTTGCACTGCTGGCTTAAAGTCATCCTCCATTAAAATTTTATGAGTACAAAAGTTCGGGCTTATGCCCTTAATGTCGGAGAGTTTCCAAGCGATTGCTTGTTTATGTGACTTTAGAACCTTTAGGAGTGCTGCCTTTTCCTCAACTTTTAAGTCCTTAGCAATAATGACGGGTAATTTATCATCACCCTCCAGAAATGCATATTCTAGATGAGGAGGCAAGTCCTTGAGCTCAACCTCGGGGAAGTCTTCAGTTATTTCAACATTTTTGACTTCCGTTTTATGAAGTATTTTTGGAGACGGAGAGGGTGAAGGATCGTCATTTAACAATCTTTCAAGGAGAAGAATGTCCCCCTCTGGGTCAAGATAGTTTTCATCAACCCCATCGGGGATTGAGCTATCCTGAGCAAGAAAAGCCTCGAGCTCTTCCAGAAGGAAGTCACCTCCCTCAAACGGAGTGAGGGAAGGGGAAGAGTCGGAAATGATCGGATCAGTAGAAGGAGTGGTACTGCCACTTGCTGAGAAACCAAGGACTTCTTGGGAAGACTCCTCAGACGCAACATCGATGATGTCAATTCGGTTAACCGTTTCAGCGTCATAGTTGGAGGAGTATCTTGAAGTCTGATCAAGATTGAATGTGATGGCTTCACCATCAACACGTAGAGTGATTTCTTCTTCGAATACATCGATTAAAGCACGACCCGTTCTTAAGAATCCCCTCCCGAGAATGAGAGGGACTCGTGGGTCAGCATCGAAATCAACAATCACGAAATCTGCCGGAAAATGGAACTTTCCTACTTTCACGAAGATATCTTCGGCAATGCCGAGAGGACGGGATATGGTACGGTCTGCAAGCTCGAGTGTCATGCAGGTCGGAGTGAGAGCAGGAAGTGAGAGTCTTTTCCAGACTGTGTAAGGCATCAGGTTAATGCTTGCGCCAAGATCGGCCAAGGCAAAGCATTCAACCATCCCAGGGAAAACACAAGGAATGAGAAATTTCCCGGGATCTCCAAGCTTTTCGGGAAGCTTTTTCAAAAGCACTGCTAAGCAATGCTCGTTAAGAGGAGTTTTTGCCATTTATCAGAGTTTTTCTTTGTTGCTTATCAAATTTTTGATTGTCGAAGCAAACTTAGGCATGAGAAGAAGAGCATCCGCGAAGCTAATATCAAAGTGTAATTCTTGGAAAATTTGATAAAATTTTTCCATCTGATGGTTAGCTTTTTCGCGGTTCTTTTGTTCACTCAATCGTGAAGGATATGGAATTGATGGCTTAGGATCATTTTTTGGTATTTCATCAGAACTCATAGGGGGATCAAATACAACTTTCGGCTTATGAGCCGGGACCGGGACAACTTGAGGGTGGACGTTGTTGGTACCTCCGTTATTAGTAGGAAGTACCTTGTCCGTAGTAACCTCAGGCTCACGTTCCGCTACCTTAGTAGGAAGAAAAGAAGAGGTAGAAGGAATCGAGGGTCCATTGTATGATACCCCACTTCGGGTGGTGATCGCTTTGACATCGCCCCTCGGGTTAGCGATCGTGTTGCTTGGTAGTGTACCCGAGCCCGAGGGTCGATCATTTAAAGACTTCTGAAGTTCAGAGATCGTGCTAAGCAATAACCGATTTGTTTCCTCTTGTGCTTTCATGAATTGTTTAAATTCAGCATTGGAGGAAGATGAGGGTGGAACAACGTTTTGATTTTGAACAGGAGGATTTTGAACATGGTTGTTTTGAAAATTCCCTTGATTTTGATTGTTGTTACCCTGAAAAGTGTTTCTCTGATTGAAATTACCCTGATTGTAATTCCCTTGATTCTGGTTTCTTTGAAAATTTCCTTGAAAACCTTGATTTTGATTGCCATTTTGAAAATTGTTTTGATTAAACTGGCCTTGATTTTGATTCGGGTTTTGGAAATTTGAGTTTTGACCTTGGTTAAAATTCTGATTCGCGTTACGGTTTTGATTTTGGTTAAAACCTGGAGGTCCGAGAAAATTGTTGGAACGATAGCTTAAGAGATTACGGTCCCCTTGCAGTTGGTAAGAATTACCCCCCGTATTGTAGGAACCGTGAGCAGCATATACGTTCTCTGGAGGAAAGCCAGCAGTAGCTGGACACTCGGAATACAGATGAGGGCCCCCACAAGTCTCACAACTTCGGGCTACAGCTTTTACTTGTTGAATTTGAGCCTGATTTTGCATCGTTTGGCTCATTCTCAACACAGCCGTAGAAATATCATCCATCTTTTTGGTAAGAGCAATTATTTCAGGAGATGATGATGAGGGAGTAACTGAATGACATGACGCATCCCTCTCCGCAGAGGAATCCCAAAAGTTATGATGGGCAGTCATGTTCTCGATTAAGTCATAGCATTCCTCGGGACGCCTTTTCATAAAGGTCCCACCAGCAGCAGCATTGAGAATGTCTCGGTGCCTCAATGTCAGACCATTATAGAAGGTATCTATGATGGTAACTTGCAACATATTGTGATTAGGGCCCGATCAATAGCTAGCTTATAACGTTCCCAAGCCTCAAAAAGAGACTCATCGGAACGTTGCCGGAAGTTGCTGATATCATTTCGTAACTTGGTAACCATGGATGGTGGAAAATATTTTGCTAAAAACTTGGTTACCATTTCATCAAAGGTTCGAATAGAATTCTTTGGAAGTCGGTCAAACCATGCAGTGGCATGATGAGTGAGAGAATAGGGGAAGAGGTACAGCCGAAGGGCATCATCCGTGACACCATGCTGTTTCATGCTTTGGGTGACCGTGAGATATTTGTCAAGATGCTTATTGGCATCGTCACCCGGTAATCCGTGAAATTGACACGAATTCTGGACTTGTTGGATCATGTGGTGCTTGAGGCCAAAGTCCGTAGCCTCAATAGTGAGTGGTGCAATAGGCCCACCCCGCCCTTGCATGGTAGGCTGGCACAGCTCCTCCATTGTTCGGAGATCGGGAGCTGGCTCACCCAAGGGAGGGTCAGGGGGTGGTAAAGGTGGTGGTGGCCCTGAATTCTTCCCGTTACGATATTTATAAACAAGTTGCTACTGATGTTATTTATAAGTCGAAATAAACACAACCTCAATTTGAGTAATTGAGCCATTGTAATTCTTCAACATCAATAAAACCCATCCAAGTTTTAGTTCGAATTAACATCATACTCGAAAATTACAATAATCAATTTTTTAAAAGATTTTAAGCAAATACAAAAAGTATATCCTTTTAGAAGTTTATAATTGATTTTGAAATTGAAATCATAGAACGAAACTACAAAAAGAAACTATGATGACAACTTCTGCAAACTCAACAATTATCAGAATAGTTATATGTGATTTTAAGCTCAAGATGGATTTGGCTACCGATCCATTCAAACGTCATTCTTATTGACTTTATCTCCAATTGACCCTAATTTTATAAGACGATGAAATAGTGAATTTAATTGAAGTTTTGATGATTTTAAATGGTGATATTTTTTGTGGTGGAAATTGGAAATGGAAATGAAAAAATGAAAGGGAGAAGAAACTGAAGACATCGTCTTTGATGAGAGAGTAAACATAGAACAAAGAAATATTCGTAAAAGTAAATAAGGTTATAATAGTCATTTACTTAACATTTTCTTTAGCAACTATGCCAATGGTGTATTTGAAGAGGTGACAATTTGTGTCCAAAATAAAAAAATTGGTTAAATGGGCAAACTTTTAAAAGATTTGGGCACATTTGGTCCCCTCCTTTTTTTGAAATGGGCACATATTTTCTCTCAATTGGGTAACATTATAATTGTTTTTAAATACAAAATTTTAGATATAATATATTTAATTTTTTTAAATATAAATGAGGTGTTAAGTTTGAGGAATTTATTTCGTCGTTTTGTGTATTTTCTAATGGTGTCTATTTAATACATACATGCGTATACTTCTTAAATATAAATGAGGTGTTAAGTTTGAGGAAAAATATAAATGAGGTGTTAAGTTTGAGGAAAAATGGTGTTTATTTAATACATACATGCGTCGTTTTGTGTATTTTCCAGGAATTTTTTAAATATAAATGAGGTGTTAAGTTTGAGGAAAAATGGTGTCTATTTAATACATACATGCGTATACTTCTTCATTACTGATGTAATATTTTTCTCGCGAAGCTAACATTTTTCGCTTTTGATCTTTTTTTTTTGTTCAAATGTAATGAATATTTGACGAAGTAACATGAAAGAAAGAGTCAAAAAGGATGACCATGTGCTTTTGAAGGTTATTGATTGTCAATAATATGATGTACTATTAATTTATTTCACTTTCATATATCATACAACACTTAGACTATCTTTATCAGTGAACTGATCCAACCGATCGGAGGTTATAAGACAAAAAAATCTGAATATTATATTAAAAGAATAACAAAGAAAGAGAGAGAAAGGCACGATCCGGTCGCTATGTGACTTTCAAATCTTTGAACCGACCTTGCCACGTGTCACGTTGCCAACAATTTCATCCGAATCTTGTAATGATCAATTTTTCTTGCCGGAAAATAGATACAGTCGCCGGAGAAGAAAGAAGCAAAAAGATAGATTGGTGCTCATCATAACCAGATAGATTGGTGCTCTTCGGTTTCGTAGCAGAAAGAAGAGAGTGTGTTTAAGATTTGGTTCTTCACAGAAGTGGAGAAGAAGATAGATGTTTGTGTTTGGAGAAGAAGAAGTTGTGTGGCTGCAAGAGAAAAGAGGGAGGCGTGTTTATGTGTGAAGAGTATAATTAGGGTTATGTGTGATAAATATTAGGGACTTTATATATACTTAGGTTATGTTGTAGTGTTTAAGTTAATGAATTTCGGGCCTGTTATTGGACTTTGCTTATTTCTACACTTGGGTTGAATTTTTGAGTGGGATAATTTTGTAATCCGAACTTTTGAGCATCAAATTCACAATGCAAATAATATATGAATGAAATTTACAATGCAAACTCCCTTAATATTTGCATAATATATATGAATGAATTTTAATTAAAAAAAATATTATATGTTAGGTTGGGTTGTTGATAAATGGTAAAAAAGTAGAGATTGATTGTATGTATAGATTGTATATGTGGATGAGTGAGAAAATAATATTTTAATGAGAGATTGGGTTGGTTGAGGTTGTGAATAAAGATAGTCTTATAACTGTTTGCCGCTAGAAATCCCGTTGCTATGCACGGGTACTCGTCTAGTGTACTTAGATGATTATACTAGTATTAAAACAGGGTAAAAAAAATGTTTCTAGAAAGTGAGACTAACGGCGGTAAAAAAAATTGTTTCTACAATTACTCTCTTCATTTCCAAACACCGCGTCAACCTAACGGCAAAATAAACCATCTAAAAATGGCGTCAGCTTAACGCTTAACACCCCCTATAAATATCACTCTCTTCATTTCCGAACACCACCAACAATTCACTTAACGCTTCACTAAATTCATATCACATAAATGGTACGATTATTCTATCCTTTTTATACCGTTAAATTCGTTAGGGTTTATATATTTGTACGGCCGGTAATTTCGTTATTTACTTGCTGTTAAAATTAAACTGTAATTGTTAGGGTTTGTATGCTTGTTAGGGATTATATGTATGCTATCATCGTACTGATTTTTTGAACTGTTTTGAATGCTGTTAGATTTGTTACTGTAATAGTAGTTAACTACGGCTGTTAATCTAGGTACTACTTACTATAAATAGCATGGTCCCACCAAAATTAAGATAAGGATTAGCCATTAGATCATGTTTAATCTCAACCATCCATATATATGCTTAAACTCTCTCATCTCTCTTTTATAGAATTAAGTATTTAGTGTAAAGATTAGTTTAGAAGTGTTACCTTATTAATACGAATCTTGAATACCAACTCTTGTTATCACTAAACTCTGTTTTAACTCCTTTACTGAACTTGCAAAACAGGTCCCTGAACTGTTGGACTTGTTATGTTTAAGCCCCTCAACTTTTTTTTTTTTTTTTTTTTTTTTTGAGGGTCACTTTCAAACCTTCTTATAATATCTTCTATTTTTTTTTTGTTATGCATACTTTGTGGGCTATTAGAAAGCTGGGTGTAATAGGCCATCATATCCAGTTGCTATAAACTTTATGTATGTTATCCAATTGGTTTTTCTAGTATGTTTTACGTGTACCGAACTCGTTGATCAGTTCGTGTTGTAGGTTTCCCTTTTTGTACTACTACTACTACTACATGGCTTTTGATAATGATTTGTTTGCTTTTCTCGTTTCTACTGGTTTTAAATTCGTTGATGAATCTATAAATGGCTCGGATTTATTGAGTTTTTGGTATTTGCCAACTTGTTTTAGATTTTCCATATAATCCCTATTTTATTTTTGCATTAATAATTGTGTTATCCATGCGCGTGTTTATTTATAGGTTTCGTGACCTGCTTTAATGCTTGCATTCAAGTGTTAGATAATGCTAGTGTTTTGGCCCTCGTTTATAACTATTGGTTATGACTAGAGACTAACAGTTACTACTATATATTTGCAGGCTCAACCAAATCAACAACCTGCGGACTACCAAAGCTTTAAGCTCCTCATTCTAGGTGCAAGCAAAACTGGTATGATATTTAATGTTACATGTTATGTTTGGGATTGACATTACGTTTTAGCAGTAGTCTTCGATTTACTAATTATGTCCTCACTACAGGGAAGACGGCCCTTTTCGAAAGGTTTGACAATTTGGATCATACAGGGAACGCCGCCTCTTTGAAGAGGAAGAGGCATAACCGTAAGTTGTATCCATTCTTAGTAACAACTAACATCAATGGATATATTTTCATGTCTAATGTTTACTGTTTTGAAAACAGCCAGCTCTCAAGTGCATGTATATCAACTGGACTTCGTAACAAAGGACTTCACAACGGACAAGGAGGAAAAGATTCGTTTCAATTGCTGGGATACCACAGGAGACCTTCGTGAAGGTTACTTGTAAGTTACTTCAGCCCTAATTATTAATTAGTGAAAGATGAAACAGTTTATTTTTGTTATATGTTTAACAGCGTTATATTATGCAGCTGTATTAGCCGTCTCAAACCGAGTTAGAAACTAGTTTCCAAAACTGAATATGTCGCTTTATAGGGGTTCATGTGTTTTCTGTATCTTTACTATGATATGATTGATGTTATGTTGAATGCATTTTGACTCCCAGCTTATGTTAACACAACACCAGAATTTTGAACAAAACTTTCCATCTCTTGCTTTTACAGATTTTTTTTTTTTTTTTTTTTTTTTTGAAAATCCTTACTATCTTTTTTACATAAGAAAAATTGCTAGTCAAACAGAGTATTGCATTTCACATTTCTTATCAAAATCTGTTCCATATTGGTCTATGTTTTATGCACATGAACAAGTTAAACGTGGTCCTATCTCTCGTTTTTCCTTTTCACTTCGAATAGCTTTATATCTCTTATTAAGCCCTTTTATCTGCTTTCAAATTTATGTTGTTCTTGTACCAACGAAATGGTCATTTATGATTGCAGCAATGGCACTGATGGTGCTATCATAATGTTTGATGTCACTAAAAGGTCGACTTACAAGGAGGCAATTACATTGATTCGTACGATCCGCAGGTCTGCTAATTTCCATAATTCTTTGGATTAAGTTGTATGCATCATCATTTGGGAAGACACTAACTGCTATGTATCTTCTGAAATCAGGCTCTATGGAAATATCCCGATTGTTCTTTGTGGAAACAAGGTTGATTTGCTGAACAAACACAGACACGTTAACGTCGCGCCATTTGGTGAATGGCTCGATTGGAACACCAAGTACTGTGAGATCTGTGCAATAAGCAACTACAACTTAGAAAGGCCGTTCTTGCTCCTTGCTTGGATGCTTGTTAGGTAGTTACAAATACTCTCATTTTTATTGAAATACAACCTTATCTGATAATTGGGTTGAAGTTGTCTTTACTGACATGGGTCTCTTTAGTTTGGCTATTTCTTTTAGGCAGACGCCCACTCTTATTCCTACCAAGTTTATGATTGACTTGAAAGCTCAAGATAGGTAAGTTTTCTCATTACTACACAGTAATTCACCAGTTAAATAATCAGGATATGTTACTGGGATATAAGACGGTATTTGCTGAAAAAGACTCGTGTTGATATTTAACGGTGTCTAGGTGGGAATTAAAGTGGATTCGTGCCATTTAAAAGCAGTTTTGCTTTTTAGTCAAACTAATCATTTTGATAGTAATTAGATATGAACAATTGGAACTAATGACTGAGATTAATATATAATCACCTAAAATTGATCCTTGAAAATGCACAATTACTTTATTTTCAGCTGCAAGTACGTATCGCTTGATGTTTATAATCACTCAAAAATATTTGTATGATGTAAATCCCTAATGACTGTTATCATATTTGGTTAAATTGCAGAAATGAACAAGAGATTTTCGGTGCTCTTTACAGTGCTCATGACCAGGCTATTCGTAAACAGGCTCTTAAGCCGGTTGTTGTGCAGATGCTTAATGAGGATCGTAACCAGGCTCCTGACGCACCATTGCCTGAAGACGATGATGAACTGATGTCGAGGATGGAATGGATGCTGGAATCGATGATGATGATGATGATGGAATGGTGATTCTTGATAATTTAATGATTTAGGGCTTTTGGCAGTCAACAAAGATTGGAATCTGGCTTTCATAGTTTCATTCAGGGGGCATCATTATCAAAAGTTTTATTCAAGTGACATTGGTTTGTATGTTACTAATATATTGTGTCAGTATTTTAGTTTCCTAATACTATTCGAGTCATGTTGCAACGCAATGGTAGGTGGTTTGTCTTTGTTTCCTTTTGTATGTCTATTTTCTTTTGAGCCCAATTCTCTTTTAATTATCTTTTAGATCCATGTTTCTTACTTGGTTACTTATTGGTTAGATATGCGATTTATGTTGGTAACGATATGACTAGAATTTGGCAGAATGACATGCTTGTATTCTTCTTTAGCAAGGGGTCGTAAATCGTTGAGTTGGTATGCTTGTATTCTTCTTTAGCAAGAGGTACTTAAATCTTTTGAGTTGGTATCTTGAAGTATTTGTCGCTGTTTCTTGCTGAACAATTAATTCTTTTAGAGGCCATGAGGTTTACTCATAACAAACTATATAATGATACAATTTGAAATAAACAGTGAAATGTATAAGTTTAAGAAAGACTAAACGAACGCCCATGGATAGCAACGGGATTTTATAGCGGCGGATACTTATAGTGATATTTTGGTTATACAAAACGTTACACAATACACTTAATCAAAATATAATTATAACTATACGCAGCTTTAAAATTTCGTTGTTACACTCTCATATCCATGTTTCTTACTTGGTTACATAAAACGTTACACAATACACTTAATTAAAATATAATTATAACTTGGGTTTTTCTAACTTGTATCCATAAAAAGTACACAAAAGTATACAAGTTGCCCAGAAAAGTACATAAGTTGCCCAAGATTACACAAGTTGCCCAAAGGACAGTGTACTTTTGCAGTCCTTCTGCTGTACTTTTTTGGGCAACTTGTGTACTCTTTATGTTTCTTTAACTTGTATCCCGGGATACAAGTTAGAAAAAAACCAATTATGAAATACACTTTATTTAACGTGAGCACACATGAAACATAGTGATATTAAACCTAGCCTTATGTAGAAATGTAAAATCAAGAGGGGTGATCAAAATCTGTGTGATAATAGGTAAATTGGTCCTTCCAAAACCGAGCCATGCGTGAATTGGTCCTTGAGGAGTCGATCCAAAATGAACTCACACTACCAGGTATTCTACCTGAGAGATTACTTAACTTATGTAAAACCAATAATGAGTAAAAACGATATGGAACACAGAGCTGGACCATTGATTTCGACCAAAAAATCATGAACCAACAGTCATTATCTTTACTTTGTTCCTCGACAAGAGTCACTAATCACTATATTATATTTCATCTAATCGTCAATGGAGACCTCCATAATAAACGAACACTACATTAAACCTTCATGTTGCAACAGTTAAAAACAGCTCATTCTTCACAATCATCTTGTAAGCCGGTCAAAAAAGAGAACCTATAACAGCGTTGCATAGTACAGTAGTAAATAATCTATACTTGTGATGTGACGTACGTTAATGAGACTCTTATGGGTTTGATTGTATCCTTTCCAAGAATAAACAATATATGAGTTGAACAGAAAATGATAAAAGTTTGAAGATTAAAATGTACTTAAAGTATGAAATCGCCCCGACACCTATCTTGAAAATTCCAAAACTACCCATTTTCATAATTTCAGGTCAAAGATTACTAGTACTAAAATCAACAATGAACAAGATTAATTTATCAAATCTAAGATCCTTACTAGACAAATGTACCAAAAACAACACTCTCCAAATAACCCAAATCCATGCTCAAGCCATTACTCAAAACCTCATCAACACTCACCAAGTTTTCGCCTGCAAGTTACTCAACTTTTACGCGAAAACACTAAAAAATCAGGATTGGCGTTGCACGGTGAAATCCCGAATGAAGTTACATTTTTGTAGGTGTTATCAGCTTGTGGTCATGGAGGAGTAATCAACGAAGGGAAATCTTTATTTGACAAAATGGTTCATCGCTATGGTATTAAACCGACAATTTAATGCTACGGCTGTATAGTGGATCTGTATTGTAGGGCAGGGGATGTAGATGAAGCGATGGAGTTGATTAATAGGATGCCAATGGAACCAGATGCTGTTATTTGGAGGTCGATATTGAGTGTGTGTATGATAAAGAGAGACCTGCAATTAGCTGAAATAGCAGCAAAGAAAGTACTCGAGTTAGAGCTTTGTGATGATGGAGTTTACATACTTCTTTGGAATGTTTATCGGTCAACCAATAAGTGGGAAGATGCATTAAAGACGAGAAAGCTAATGAGAACTCAGAATATTAGGAAAACGCCGGGGTGTAGTCGGATTGAGATCAATGGTTTTGTTCATGAATTTACTGCAGAGAACAAAACGTTTCCATTTGCCACTGATATGCAGACTATTTTAGAAGTTTTAGCTGAGCAGTCGAGATCTATTCATGATCACTTTATACTTTGATCAATATGTCACTCGTCACGTTTAACATCATGCATGTTTATTGATTGGATTATTGTTAAAAAATTTGAGTCTGTGTAGATCTAATCCTGATGAACCTAAAGAAGCCATGATGCAATCCATCGCGAGTAATCAAAAAAAAAAAAAAATCATGTAGGCTGCAATCAAACTGATTGTGTTTTTTCTTATATATCTGTCTGACGTTGATGAGAGAATTCATGTATGAATAATCACCATTTATACAGTAAGTCAATAGGATTGGAATTGTTCATTACTCAGTAATGTTTACAGGAGTCGTCATTTAGTACTTTAACATAAGTACTGAAAAAGTCTATAAGACAACCCCAGTTTGAAATACACAGATGAAGGAATACTCGAGGCCCCGAAAAAAAAACCAAACCAAACAATTTGTATCTAAAACAGAAACAAATATACAAGAACTGGGCGTGACACGAACATCATAAGAAAGCAAATAGAAACCAGAATTCACTGTTGCACGAATCCAACAAACAAGAGCTAGCGGAGAAAAGAACCAGAGCAATGCTGCCCTGAAAAAACGAACCCAGAAGAACTATTGACCCAGAGACACGACTAAGCCGGATTGCAAACACAACGCCCAGCACAACTGAGACAAATCGAGTTAAATTAATGGAATTAGCATAGAAGCACTGGACCCTCGCACCAGTCTACCCGTTTGAATACAAACTTGTTGCATCTGTTGAAAATCCAAAAATACAATACCAAGTGAATATCAATAGCCAACTCCAGAACGGACTTCTGCTCCGTAACACTTTGTTATTGCGGAATTTCCACAGATAGTCAAAGGTAGACCAAATTACCGGCTGCTAACACAACCTTAGAACAGATGACAGATTACCCACCATTTTGTAAGACTTCACCTGTAGAAGACCCGTTAAAGCAGCCCGAATTCCACCAAGCTTAAAATATGGACCAAAATGATGCAGCCATTCTACACCAAACCAAGATATGATCACTAGTTTCGACAGACTCTTCACAACATGGGCAGTGAATAGCCAAACCAATGTGGTCCAGTAAGTTTCTAACTGGAAGCGGATCACACAAAACGACAGATATGTGCAGTCACATTAGGGCATACTTCTAACAATGAAAGCTTCATCTATTGAATTAAAGTATGTTGTTGGGGGAACAGATACAGGTCACTTTCATGTCTAATTCTAACAATTAATGTTCTCAGCTTAAATATATATCCGGACTGCATCAAGAATCAACATCATTCAAATGAAGATCTAAGTCAAATTCCCCAAAAGTTCAATATAATCTAGAAAACCATACAGCAAGCGTTAATAGAGACGACTATGTGTGTGTTTGTAAGATCCATTGCTGCCTTTGTAACCCACTGAAATGGCTTGCATGTGATCTAGAGACCAGCATATGTATCTATGGTTGATGATTTGTTCAAATCTTACCATGCAACGATACCGACCAAAGAGGTCATAGAGTTATAATTTAGTGCATAAATCAACGACCTCAATGGCTCAAAAGGCTATGTCCGGACTTGGTTCTGATAAGTGTTTTGCAGGGACGGTCTGAACAAAGAAATATCCTTGTGATTGCCTTTTTTGTTTTAAGCAGCGGCACCGTCCACTCAGGTTCAACAGGAATTACACAATGATATACATCTGCACTAGTCAATGGAAATTAACTCGGGAGAATTCTGCACATCATTCTTGGCAATGTATACACAGTTACCATCAGATGCATCTTCCAACCTCGACAATGATATTATTTCACCCAAAACTTTGTATATTCTTTCAGACAGAGGGTGAGATTTATCAGCAGCCAAGAACTCGTGAAACTCGCCCTCCACTTCAATAGAACTACGCCCTGGAGTTTTCTTAACACCATTCCCCCTCATCATACTTCTTACCATCTTTACCTCATCCCATTTACTTCTAGCAGCACATAAACTTTCCATAAGCACATAAATACCACTATCATTTGGATCCAATTCTATGAGTTTTTTGGTAGCAAGTTTACCTAGCGCAAGATTTCCGTGCATCCTACATGCATTAAGAACCGCTCCCCAAACCGCTTTATCAGGTTCCATTGGCATTTCTTTTAGTAATCCGTAAGCTTCATCCAAGTGCCCAATTCTTCCAAGTAAATCAATCATACACGCATAATGCTCCAGTGTTGGTTTTATCCCGTAGGTTATCTCCATCTCTTTGAAGTAACTTCTTCCTTGAGTCAGTAAACCCCCATGACTACAAGCAGATAGCACACCGACAAATGTAATCTCATCCGGTTCATATCCCAATTCTCTCATTTGTTCAAAAAGACTAAGAGCCTTCACAGCATGCCCCATGGGAAGCAAAACTGACAATCAAAGAATTCCAAGATACCAAGTCTTTCTCAGCCATTTCATTAAAGAGCTCTACAGCCGCATCAATGTTCCACATTTGGCGTACATGTCTATGAACGCATTTCCAAGTGTCGCGGTAAGTTGAATCCGATTCCGCTTGACATAGTAAGAGTACATCCACTGGCCTAAATCTAAGCAGCCGGCTTGAGCACAAGCAGAGAGCACACATACCAAAGTACTCTCTATAGGAACAAAACCTACATTTTCCATTTCGTGAAACAGTTCTATCGCTTCCTTTGGTTTATTATTTTGTGAATATCCCGCAATCATTGCATTCCAAGATACAATATTTCGCTCAGGCATCTCATCAAACATTTTCTTCGCCATAACCAACTCCCCATTCTTAGCATACCCGTTAATCATACTCGTCCACGAAAACACATCCCTAATCCCCATACCCTCAAAAACCTCCTTAGCCGTAACCAAACAAGTACACTTAACATACATATCCAACACCGAATTCATCAAATTCACACTCATCTTCTCAACATAATCATGAACACTCCTCCCCAACTCCAAGTCCCCTTTCTTAGCACACGCACCAAAAACCATTCACTCCAACTCCACTAGTCCCTTTCATCATCTCAAAAACTCTCAACCCCTCATCCACCATCCCACTTTTCACATACACATTAATCAAACTACTCCAAGTAACAACATCTCGCACTCCCTCATACATTTCATCAAACACTTTTCGCGCACTTTGAACCCGTCCCACCTCTCCATAAAAATGAACCAACCCATTCCTCACAACCAAATCCCACCCAAACCCATGTCTCAAAACCAAACAATGCACACTCTCACCAACTCTCAAACCCTTGGAACAACACTTCAACCCAAACACAAAGCCCTTTTCATCAAAACTCACCCTTTTTCGCACCATTTCGCGAAAAAACGAAAACCCTTTTACGTAAAGATGATGTTTCAAAAACCCTCTTAACATGACATTCCAAATGTAGATATTTGGGTTTGAAATTTGGTTGAAAAGTTTGCATGCGTGTTTTAAGTTGGCAAAATGTGATAATGCTGAAAATGTTAAGAGCCTGCTGAGTGGGAAAGTGTGGAAAATGAGACCGGTTCGGGTCATGTGGGCTTGGATTTGGGTTAAATGGGTCATTGAACTGCATGATTCTAGTGTTAATAATACTGGGTTTCTGATTATTAGATTGGTTTTTGAGGATGAAGTGTTACATGTGGGGTTTGGTTTTGATAATGTTGAGAATAGACAACGTAGTTTGACTAGTTTCATGTCTAGAATAATGTTGGACTTCAAGGAGATGTGGTTTTGATTTTGCTTTGTAAAATAAAGTTACTTTTACATTTTGGTCTCACACTATTTTAAATATTGTGCATTTTTAACCTTTAACTTACCTAATGTATTTATATCATGTATTTTTTTTGTTTTTGTTTTATGTATTTAAATACTTTACATGCACCTTTAATATTTATATCTTCTTTAAAAATAAGTTTTCATTAAAAGGAAAAATTGTAAAGTTTTAACTAAAATAAGTCTAATACTATGAAAGTAATTATATATATATATATATATATATATATATATATATATATATATATATATATATATATATATATATATATATATATATATATAAAAGAGTACAATATAATATCATATTAAACAACTATGTGTTGAAACAACAATGAGGCAGGTTTGGGCGGGCAATCATCCCCATCCCATAACCGATTACCAAAGTCCTCCCTACACAGTTTATCGAGCATCTTAGCCCTTCCACAGTTTTTTACTTGCATCTGACATCCTTTCACAAAACAAAAAGAGTACAATATAATATCATATTAAACAACTATGTGTAGAAACAACAATGAGGCGGGTTTGGGCGGGGCAATCATCCCCATCCCATACCCAAAAAGTTACCCATTTGATCTCTAAAAGTCTTGACCCTCTAACAGAAATTACCCATTTTTTTATTATGACATTTCGAACGTTAACCAAACACTTGCACAAAGACTCAAAACACTTTAGCACACATATTCCAAATCTTCGCAAAATCCAAACAGTTATATAACGGTAAACACCTTCATGCACAGGTCATCACTTCTGCCTTCTGGATACCCATCATCAATATATGTATCAAATCACATTTTATCTATGTACTCTAAATGTGGCCATATCGAATATGCACACAAATTTCGACCAAATGCCTCAACGAAACTTGGTTTCTTGAACTGCTATGATTTCTGGGTTTTCGCAGAATTCCGAGTATGCGAAAGCGATTAGTATGTTCGTTCTATGTGGGTTTCGGGCGAAAGTGCTAACGAGTTTGCGTTTTCGAGTGTGGTTCAAGCGTACTCATTTTTGAAGATGGTGGATGTTGGGAGGCAAGTGCATTGTCTTGCTTTCAAAGTTGGGTTGAGTTATGAGATGTTTGTGGGTAGTAACTTGGCGGATATGCATTCCAAGTGTGGGTCGTTGGTTGAGGCGTGTATGATTTTCAGGAGATGCCGGTGAAAGATGAGGTGTCGTGAAATTCAATGATTGATGGATATGCGAAGAATGGTTGTTATGAGGAAGCGTTGATGGCTTTTAGGAAGATGTTGAATGAAGATGTGTCGATTGACCAACATTTACTATGTAGTGCGCTTTGTGCTTGTGGAGGCGGCAACGCGTATAACGTTGGAAGATGTTTTCATATGTTTGTTATGAAGTTGGGGTTTGAATTGAATGTTTCTGTTGGTAATGCACATATGGATATGTACTGTAAAATAGGTGACATGAATAGTGGTTCACGTTTGCTTGTAACCGACTTTAGAGGTACAAATATTGTTTCTTATACTTCATTGATTGATGGGTATGTCGAAGCTGATCAAATTGACAAGGCTTTGACTATTTTTGCTAACTTGAAGAGGAAAAATATTGAACCTAATGAGTTTACCTTTTCTAGCTTAATTAAGGCTGGTGCTAATCAAGCTTCACTTGAACAAGGAGTTCAACTTCATGCCTTAGTGTTTAAATACAATCTTAGTCAATACCCTTTTGTTTCATCTGTCATTGTTGATATGTACGGGAAATGTGGTTTGCTGGATCATTCAATCCAAGCGTTCAACAAGATATCTAAAGCAAACGAGTATGCATGGAATTCACTAATGGGTGTGTGTGCTCACAAATTTTTTAGGACACGAAGCAATAGATGTATTTAACAAGATGCTGGTTCGAGAGTTAAAACCAAACGCTGTTACATTTATCAATCTTTTAAATGGTTGCAGCTAGGGCTATAAACGAACCGGACGAACACGAACGGAGCTCTGTTTATGTTCGTTCATTTAATTTTAACCGGACAAATAAACGGACACGGACGCTTAAACGGATGAATTTTCTTGTTCATGTTCGTTTATTAAGAAAACGAATTGGTCATGTTCGTTTATGTTCGTTCATTAAGACACTAAACGAACGCTAAACGAACGTAAACGATCGAACATAAATGAAAATAGACAAACAAACATAAACTTTATTGAATTCTTCACAATATATTATTTTATAAGTGTTGCTTTGTTTAAACAAACCAATTTTAAAATTATAAAATTAAAAGATATGATATATGAACATAAATAGATAAATAAACATAAACGAACTTTAACGAACGTCTAATCGGACGTTCACGAACATAAATGAACGAACGAGACTTTTGTTCATGTTCGTTCATTTAACTAAACGAATGTAGAATATTGTTCATGTTCGTTTATTTAATAAATGAACTAACATAAACGAACTTTTACCAAACGGTTCATGAAATGTTCACTGAACGTTCAGTTCGTTTACGGCCCTAGTTGCAGCCATTCAGGATTAGTGAAGGAAGGATTAAGCTACTTTTATTCCATGGAAAAAGTTTACAAAATAACACTTCGATCAGAACATTATTCGTGTGTTGTTGACTTGCTAGGACGAGCTGGGAGGCTTGAAGAAGCTGAAAACTTTATTAACAAAATGCCATTTGAGACAAACGCGTATGCTTGGTGTTCTCTTCTGGCAGCTTGTAGAAAATATAGTGATCAAAAAAGAGGAGAGCTTGCAGCCGAAAGTCTGAAGAAACTAGAGCCTGAAAACAGTGGAGCTCGTGTATTACTTTCCAATATTTATGCAAAAGAACAACAATGGGAGGATGTAAGAAGTGTTAGGAAGACGATGAAGGATGAAAACGTAAAGAAGCTACCTGGTTATAGTTGGGTCGATGTTGATAATAAAATCCATGTATTTGGAGTTGAAGATTGGTGTCACCCACATAAGAAAGAAATAGACTTGAAGCTTGATAGTCTTTTGCGTAAAATAGTTGAAGCGGGATATATTCCTAATACTGAGTTGGTCCCACTTGATTTGGAATATGACATGAAGGTAAAGGTTCTTCATAGGCGTAGCGAGAGGATAGCTATAGCTTATGCACTAATAAGTTTGCCAATTGGGAAACCGATTATTGTGAAGAAAAATATAAGAGTTTGTGTTGATTGCCATTCTGCAATCAAGTTGATCTCGAAAGTTGAGGGGAGAAAGATTATACTTCGAGATAATAGTAGGTTTCATCATTTTGCGGATGGGTCATGTTCTTGCAAGGACTTCTGGTAAGTTTCAAAATGAAAATACTCGATACATCTCTTCTCTACTACATATAAAGAGAGTGCTAATTATACTTAAAATCCTCAAAATGAGAAAAGTATAATTACTAATATACCCACAATCTCAATAACTATAATGCCCTTTAAAAAAACCCCATTTTTCTCTTTTAGCTAGCTTCTGTCACAGAAAGCAACAAGGTCTGTCGATCACACCAAGGTCACTCAGCTAGCAAGTAAGATAGAAAAAGACTTACGGGTGTTCCTCTAAGAACGGTGATACAGAGCTAGGAGCTAGGACCGATTCCATAGTTATCCAAAAGTGGTGCAAGCCTTGAGAGTCCAAAATCAGTAACTGTGGCAACAAGTTTGGAGTCGATGAGAATGTTCCTTGTTTTGATATCACGGTGGAATATAGGTCGGTTGGATTCGGCGTGAAGATAAGAATGCCTTATATATATTTCATGCATGACACACCCCACCTGACCATGACTTTAGCATTTTTTATTTAGATATTCACAAGTAAATCCATCATTCTCTATTTCTTGTTTTAAAACTGAGTTGGACCATGCGAGATACACGCTTCAAAATCTCACATGTTTGCTTGTGCCATGCTTGTGCTTCTAATATTTTTCTTGCAAGAACCCCATCTCTCGAACCCTTGGTGCTCTCAAACGAGGGGGAGCATATATCAAGGGGGAGTTTTTATTTTATTGGCTTAAACCTTTTTGATTCTACAAAAAGGGGGAGAAGTGAATGTAAAACTCACTTAATACTTGTCTAAAAATTAATTTTTAGATTTAATGAGTTTAGGTTTTGTAATCATCAAAAAGGGGGAGATTGTTGATATAAATAAACGACTAAAAACGTTATTCATATCTTTCGATATCTCTATGTTTTGATGATCACAAAATGAAAACACATTAAATCAAAGATAATGACGTAAACAAGTATTTAGTAGTTAACAATCACTTTCACCATCTAATCACTTAAGGTATGAATAAACATAGTGATTAAAGCATTATAAGATCAAAGGAAAGTTTAATTAAGTATTACAAAGTTTACTTAATTATATAAACATATTATATATTTTTGAAAAACACTTTTGGTAATAAAGAAAAATGTTTTATTCATACTGAATATATGAATTCAAATTTTTAACCAAAATCAGTTAGTTTTTCACCAAATAAACTTTCCCCACTAAAAGACAAAGAATCTGGCCGTTTCAGCTGGGCGGCCCCCTTAATTATAAAGGGCGGTCCCCTTAATTTTAAGGGGGCCGGCCATGATTTAAGGGGACCGGCCACGCTCCTCTGTCAGATTCTGTGGCTTATAAATACCACCTTAAACCTGGATTTTTGCCTCACCTTTTTGCACTAAAACTTTCTGATCTTAACATCCCTCTCCATCTTCTAAAAATCCTTTGATCTTTGTTTCAAAGTGATTCAAGCCTCAACACTCAAGTGCAAAGAGAAGAATACTTCTACTAGAAGTATTACAACTTAGTATCATCTTGCTATCTAAGTTGTTTGTTTAGTTCATCTTGTATATCTTTTATTTCTTTGTGAACATATTGTATACATTGGTTAGATAGATTTAGATATAGGATCTAGATCTATTGAAGGCGTGAAGTAGTAATAAAAGTGAAGAAGTAGAGGTGGATAGGATTAGTGATAGAAGAAATAAGTTGTGGTAGTTCATTGAAGTGGAGATAGTTGTGAAGACGAAGAAGTTGAAGCTTTGAAGTTGAAAAGACCTTGAAGCCTAGAAGTTGTGAAGTAATATATATCTTGGAGTAGTGGATAGGACTTAGTAGTAAAGGTGTGAAGAAACAAGTGGCGTGAAGAAAAAGAGTTAGGAAGTATTAAGTTGTGAAGAAGCTAGGAGCAAAGTAGAAAGTTGTGAAGATACTTGAAGTGAGAAGATTGGTGTGTAGAAGTTAGGTGTGAAGAAGATTGGCGTGAAAAAGTTGTGTTGAAGTTGTAATTGTGGTGTTATATCGTTGTGGTGTGCTAATTGGTGTGTAAGGTTTTCTCCGCCATAAAGGAGGTTTTTGATCTAGTGAAGACAACTCTCGAGTAGGTGACTCGGGGAGTGGAGTAGGGCAAGGAAGGTGTCCTTGTAGCCGAACCACTATAAATCCTTTGTCTCTCGGTTTGATCTTTCCATCTCTCACTCTTTGATTTATAACTTACTTGCATATCATTCATAGTTACAATTACTTGTGTGTTGTGCATATATTGATTTCACATAAAGATCAAACTAGGTTCCATTCAAAACATAAATTATACATTAGTAAATTAAAGTGTATACAATCATTAAAACACATATACATATATAAATACAAACTTATATTTAAGTGAGATATATGAAATTATAATTTCTATTTAACACTTTAAATAAGAAGTATTTATGTGACATATGTGAATTAACTTGTATCTAGGGCTGGCATAACAGGTCACACGAACCTGTTAAGACACGAACCTGTTAAGGTCAAACACGAACACGACCTGTTAACTAATCGTGTCATTTTTCTCAAACACGAACACGACACGAAAATTAACAGGTGCACCTGTTAAGACCTGTTAACAAACCTGTTAACATGCATATTAGGATTTTTTTTTTTTTTTTTTTTTTTTTTTTTTTTTTGGCAAAAAACAAAATAAATTGATATTCATAATTTGATATGGATCATTGGATCTGAACATCAAGAACAGTAAATACAACAAGCAACAACAACAAAAAACAACAAATCCACTTCACATTCAAGAACATATTTTTACTACTACAGCTAATGCTATCCACTTCACATTCAAAAACAAACAAATCCATCAAATATAGTACATACATATTTTTACTACTACACTATCAACTTCACATTCAAGAACAAGTGAACAACAAAAACAACAAGTAACAACAACGACAACAAAAACATCAAGAACAACAACAAATCCACCATCAAAGTCTTCACTAACCTATTCTAATCCTAAACCCATCACTATTCCAAACCAAGAACATCACCAACATCCAAACACATCACCACCGAGAGGTACAAACCCGTGGATTTTTAAAGTCAGCTTGATGTACAAACACCTCGAAAGGGTGAGGTAAACCCACCTTGGTCTTTGGGTGAGTCGAACACAAGAACGAGGTGACAAGGGTTGTGGATTCGATCCACAATCTCGAATGAACAAGGTGTTATTGACTGTCAAAAGGCGCGTATGATAGCTCAAAATGACGGGGAGGAAAAATGGTAAACGATGGTGGTGGAGGTGTAGATGGACGCGCGTTGGTGGAGGAGTAATGGCCGGAAAAGTGGCCGGTTTTTAGTGTGTGTTAAGTGTGTGTGTTTGTCGGCTAAGAGATAGAGAGAGAGAGATAAAGAGAAGACCTAAAAATTTATTAGTGTAGTGGGTACTAGTGGGTAATGACTAATGAGAGGAGGGAATATATAGTATAATATTAACAGGTCACTAACAGGTCTTAACAGGTCTGACCTGTTAAGACACGAAACCTGTTAAGGTCAAACACGAAACCTGTTAAGAACAGGTCGTGTCGTGTCGTGTTAACAGGTTTCGTGTCAAAATTGCCAGCCCTACTTGTATCTATACTTTAGCTTCAAAGGGTTTTTACAAACTACCATTAAATATTTGAAAGCTAACTTTTATTGAAACGAAAAAGACGCAAAACTATTCAACCCCCCCCCCCCCTTCTAGTTTTCTACAATTGGTATCAAGAGCCACGTCTAGCAAGATTTTTAAAATAGATTGTATTTTAAAACTTGCAACGATCAATGGAATTTGAAAAATATGTAGAAGGGAAATTTGCACAACAACCATCTTTATTTGAAAATGATCATTTTCTTGAATGGAAAAACAAATTTGAAAACTATGTGAAATCAATAGATCTTGATCTTTGGCATATCATTTCAATTGGTGATCTTAAACCAACCAAAATAGATTTTGAAAATCAATATAATAATCTTCAAACTAATATTGATAAAAACACTAAAGCCAAATTACTAATTTTCAAAACTCTACCAAAAGTTAAATATGAAAGATTATTTCATTGTAAAACGGCAAATGATATTTGGAAATGTCTTTTAAAGATTCACCAAGAGAAATGTAAAACCAAAGAAAATAAACTTGATATCGCACAAGAAATAGTTAATCTAGAAAATTTAGTAAATAAATATTTAGTTGATGTAAATACATGTACTACTAGTTCAAATGTGATCATTGAAGGTATATACAACGAAGAATACATGAGTCAAATCCAAAGAAAGAGCGTGAATAAATCATGGTGCAACAAGTGCAAAGAAGACGATGATAATACGGCTCATGAGAATATTCAAACAAATGAGAACACGAGTATTGATGGCAAGAACTACATGTTCCTAGATCCAAGTGAAACTACAAACAAAATATGGAGCGACATGGAAAATGAGATTGATCACCGTATAGCATGTGAGGAATGTACAACTACAAAGAAGGTACAATTCAAAACTGAACATTTTTGTTATGATCAATTTATATTAGAATTTTTAAAAATGGAAAACAACTTCAAACATTTTTGCAACATTGACTCAAAAATTATTTTTAAAAATAAATTTTCAACATCTGCTGAAAACAACTTTGAAAAAGAAATCATTTTAGAAGATAAAATGTCTAAACTTAAAAGTAATATTGAAATCGATCTTGTATGTAAAAAATGTCGAGATTATAAACATGAAATTAAAATGGAAAATGAAAAAGCAAAAACATTGGCAAAATTCGAAAACAGCTCTAAATCTTTAAAATATCTTCTCGACATTCAAAAGCCATTCTATGATAAAACCGGGTTATGATTTATCGTAAATGATCCTTCAACAAATGCATTAAAACAAATAAAATTTGTTAAATCTAGTGAGTAAATTTAGAATTAATACTATTAACATTCATTACTTGTTTGTTAATTAAAACAAACTATTGATGAATTCTTGTACTTATCGACGACATATACATCATGTGCATTCAAATGCAATGGATGTTGTCATCTAACCTACTAGGACCCATGAGAATCTGGGTACCAAGCTGTTTATCTTGTTTAGGTAATTTATGAATGAAGAGCCTATTACGTGTTTATCTACTCATCTCGCTCTATTACCTGTGACGGATATTGGTCTCTATCATATTGTTTCACTTTCTACAAATGTTTCGCCTATGATGTTGTTGCGGATTTATTCATGTATCGGCATTTTGTTCTTCACTCTTGGAGTATTGGTATCATGGTGTATCGGTTACTTTTTCATGATGAAGCCTCCTAAATTTCTTCTTTCACCGTCATGCCCATCCTTTTTGAAAAGCTGGACCTGAGATAAGTTTTTTTTTTTTTCTTTTCTAAAACTTGTCAATGTTATATTATACTTTAGAATGTTTTAATTGGTGTGTGAATAAAATTTAACTGATATGCTGCCATGCTCTTAGATTATCAACACTAATATATGCATACATGACATTAGCATTATTAACCTTCTTGTTGTTTAGTCTAGTATCATTTTTATTAAATCTTCTATGATCTATAGTAGAACCCTTCCACTTAAGCTATATGTCTTACTTGTTGCCTTAACAGATGCATTATTATTAATACTTGCTTGCAACTTGATATTATGATGTTCTTTGTATATATATACATATGTCTATCTTGTATCCATGAACTATTTACCTTGTTTCTTCCTGTCCCATTGCTTGTAGATCATGAGTATCTATCATTTCACTTTAATATCTTTAGGTGTCATTAAAAATGTTTATATGTGACAATGGGCTTAATTGATTCTCATGACAATGACAAGCTTCCATTTCAAATCCTTCACTTGCAACCTCTTGATTATTATGATTAAAACATCATATTTAAAACTCCTCTCTTTTTGAATGAAATATTTCTTTACTTAACAAAGATTTCTTTCATAACCATTATTTTAATCAAAAACAAGATTAAATTTTTTTTTATTATAATGCACACTTGAAGTCACTTCAAAACATTGTTGAATAAAACTAAAAACGTTTTGCTTAAAACATATTTAACCTTCTCACATGTGTCATACACCTCTAATGGAAATGACATTCACAATTTAATCAAATCATTTCATGAGAATCATGACTTGCCCATATGGATCTTGTTTGTAACAAGTCTTGAAGTCCACATAATCATATCCACCTCTGTGTTACTTGTTAACAATCATCAACATGCTTGCTCTAGGCTAAGTGTTATCACTTTCATATAGTTGATTATTTAGCTTATTTACTTTATTGCCTCCTTAATTGCATATCTTAATTGATAAATAAATGGATTGCATGATTATTAGAAATTTATTGCTTGTTTCTATTAATTCTATATCAATCTCTACATTCATGAATAGTATGCCCTATATTGCCTCAAAGAGTCAAACTTACTTGAATCCAAATCCAAAAACATAACCTTTTTGAAAATTTTCTGCCAAAAATCCATTTCTGGCATTCTGAGAATCACCAGATGGGCGGACCCCTTAATTATATAAGGCGGCCCCCTTAATGATTAAGGGGACCGGCCCCTAATTAAGGGGACCGGCCATCTGATGGTCGGGGATACTGTTTTCGTTATCACTTTTTGACCCATTTCAGCCTATACTTCCCAAAATTTACAAACATATATTGTCCCATACTATCCCTCAAAATTTACCTTCCTAAACCACATTTCTCATACACTATAAATACCTTCTTCCCATAATTAATGCCATCATACCCAAACATGTCATCTCCCAACAACCAAAAACCTAAGATTTCAAGAACCGCAAGGATCTCCGTCAAACCCGTTTGGAGGAGGAAACTTGATTCTTGTCATAACTCAAGTGATGTTGTTCCAAGTCAACCAACTACTAAACCTCAAAACCACAACAATGACTCATCTCACAACCCATCACCCACTCATTCCCTCATTCATGCCTCTTCTTATGATGAGCATGCTCAATCCCAAAACACCAATCCTAATCTCTCAATCAATACTTCACATGTTGCTCATTCAACAAAAACATCACCCACTCATGAAGAACCTCTCCCACATATTTCATGTTTTCATGACTATCCAAGCTCAACCATGTCTCCACCACCAAGAGTACCACCACCACATCCTACAACTTCACATGCCACTCCCATGTTGCATGTTCAAACTTTCACCCAAGACAACTATCAAGCTCCACCACCATCTCCTTCCTTCGAACACTTGAAGTTCGTTGAGGAGCTAAAAGAGGCACATGAGCTTAGTGCTCTTTTAGCATTACATCTTGCTTAACGCAATTTGGATCCACCACAATCAAGCTCACCATCATCACCACATAACAAAAACCAACTTGAGAAGCATGTTAACAATTGCCCTTGTTGCATCTTCCTTCAACAACAAACCATTGCATTGAATGAGCACTTTACTTGGATTGAGTATCTTCTTACTAGATCTCAACAAACACCATCACTTGAACAACATCAAAACCCTCAATCAACAAACCCATCTTCAATTTCACCACCTACAAGCTCAACATCTCCAAACCCAACAACATCCATGCAACCAAATGTTTACCTCCACTAAACCATCAAGCATGTTACATGCTTATGTTTCTCATTTTCAAATAAATCTCCTCAACCATTTTGGGATTCAAGAAAGTTTGGTGACACTTCTTGTTGGCACATTAGGACATTCTACCTAGCTTAGAATTTCATCTTTGTTGCCTATGTAACAATGATTATGGGTTGACATAATCATTTTCTTTTAATGAACAATTTAATATATGTTTCTAATTCTCCTTTGCCATGCTCATTATTAGTTAGTACTATGCTATATGTGTTTGCTTGTGCCATGCTTGTGCTTCTAATATTTTTCTTGCAAGAACCCCATCTCTCGAACCATTGGTGCTCTCAAACGAGGGGGAGCATACATCAAGGGGGAGTTTTTATTTTATTGGCTTAAACCTTTTTGATTCTACAAAAAGTGGGAGAAGTGAATGTAAAACTCACTTAATACTTGTCTAAAAATTAATTTTTAGATTTAATGAGTTTAGGTTTTGTAATCATCAAAAAGGGGGAGATTGTTGATATAAATAAACGACTAAAAACGTTATTCATATCTTTCGATATCTCTATGTTTTGATGATCACAAAATGAAAACACATTAAATCAAAGATAATGACGTAAACAAGTATTTAGTAGTTAACAATCACTTTCACCATCTAATCACTTAAGGTATGAATAAACATAGTGATTAAAGCATTATAAGATCAAAGGAAAGTTTAATTAAACGTAAAATCATTTCAAAACCGTAACCCTTTTTCAAAATAAAAATCCCAAAACATATTTGTCAAAACTTTGTATTTTGTTAAAACTTTTCTTTTTAAATTTTTTACCTTCTATATTATTATTATTATTAAAAAAAACAAAAAAAAAAAAAAAAAAAAAACAAAAAAAAAAAACTACAAGAATAATTTTTGTAAAATCAGTTTTTATTTTTATTTTGAGGGAATTGCAAAAATCGTCCCTAAACTTTGGCCAATTTGCATGTTTCGTCCCAGAACTGTTGAAACTGCAAAAATCGTCCCTGTGGAAAACTTTTGGGGCAAATATCGTCCTTTTGGGGCATATATCGTCCCAAATTGGTCAAACTTTAGGGACGATACATGCACACGGACCAAACTTTAGGGACGACACATGCACACGGGCGAAATTTTAGGGACGATCCTTGCAGTTTCGAAATTTGTAGGACGAAACATGCAAATTGGTCAAACTTTAAGGACGATTTTTGCAATTTACTCTTTTATTTTTACCTAAAAACAAAATAACTAAACCTATTTTTTACTAACACTTAAACTAAATCTAAACTTTATCCTAATTCATTAACCAAACCCTTAACCCAATTACCCCCTAACCCACTTCCTACAAAACCTGGCCCAACTTACACTTAAACCCACCATACACCAAAGTCCACCTGACCCAGTTACACAAACACAAACAATAAAACCAAAACCCTACCATCCCCGTTTTACCCAATTGACCACCCCCAAAGTCAAAGAACCAAAACCAGTACCCTGTTTTCTTTTCCCTCCAAAACCCTCCACTGTCACTATCCTCCAGCTCACACCCCCTGCTACACGCCAAACTATCTTCACATGATGACCCATCAGTCTCAATTGCCACGATGGCAATCCTTGTGCCAAATTCCTCATCTACGATTAATAATCAAAGAAGTGGTGGCCAAGATTAATCAATGGTGTGGATAAGCTCAAGAAAGCACAAATTGTACACCTCAGCTCTTTGTCTCACACAACAAACACAAGAGGGTCAGGACAAGCACATGAAACCCTAGAAGCTCCACTATAAATAGAATGAGATGTGTAAGTCATTTGGCAAGTAGTTAAGTAGTGTGTAGCAGTTAGGTTTTAAGCAATTTTTCTAAGTTTTAGCCTTTATTTTTTTTATGTACTCTTGGTTTTAATTTAATGAAAATTTCAGTTTAAGTCTTTAATTTTCATGTCTTTAAAAGTTTCAAGTATTGCAAGACTTAGCTTATGCCAAAACTCAACAAGCTAATTAATAGCTTACTTGAGTTTTAGTAGTTGATTAGTTAGGATTTATAAAGTTCTCTTCCTGTTTCCAAATCTTAAAAAAAAAAAAAAAAAAAAAAAAAAAAAAAAAAAAGAAAAAAAAAATCAAAAATTAGTTACCTTAGCAAAGAAAGTGGAAAGCATAGGAAGTTGCCCGCAATGGAGGGGCAAGATGGACTTTACTAGCATAAGCTAGAGCTTGTAGCTGCCCATTTGGGTGCCCTTGTTTAGCTAGGGTCCAAGGTGAGTACCAATTTTTAGCTTATTTTCTCATTTTATTGTAGCTTAGCTTATTGTCTGCTTATAGTGCTATAATTCTGTCTTTGTTTGCTTATTTATGTTATTTAGTTCAACTTATGTTTACTCTAGTAGTTTATTTAGTTCTTAGTTTGAATTTGTCTTAACTTATCTCATTTAGCCTTATCTGTCTTTAGCTTATTTGCTTATTTAAATCTGCTTATTGATACTTGAAATTTGCTTGATTAGTGTTCATTTACTTATTCCAACCTCTTTGGTCAAAAATTGTTGCCAAAATCAAGGGGTCACAGTTAAAAAGTTTCAAAACAGTTAACTTATGAAGTGTTTGGAATAGAAATGTTTGGTTAGGTAAAAAAGGGTTTTGGCTAAAAATTTTACTTGAGACAACTTTAATACAGTTAAATTGGTTGTTTTTGGTCAAATACTAGTCAATTTAAAGAGTTTCTAAGGATTTGAGTGGATTCCCAAAAAAATTTCTTGACAACTATTTTCAAGTTAGTGAGAGAGTTAGGATTTAGGTTTTAGCTTAGTAAGTGTTGTTGTTGCTTGATTTTAGTTCTAGACGTGTTAGTACGATAGTAGCAAACTTGGCATTTGACTGTTATAGGTCAAACACACCCAAGACCAACCCATTTGGAAAACTGACCCATCACAAAATTAGCCAAACAACACTCTGACTTCTATTTTTAGCTCTCTCAATCCTCAACAAAATCTTGTGAAACCTTGGGAAATTATAGTTGGATAGCTTGTTTAAACAGTTATAATTTTAGTTTAATTTATTGATTTTTTTTTTGGTAAACTTTGAGTGAGTGGAAATCACCCATTTTAGCCATTTGACTGTTTGCATACCAAACCTGCCATCAGACCTGACCAAACCCCCCCCCCCCCCCACCTTGCAGAAGCTTTTACAAGCTCTCAAAAGCTTCAAATTTGCTCAAAAATTGGTCTACTTGATCTGTGGTGGCTTGTGTTTATGTGTATCAGCTTAATGGTGCATAGGCTTATCTTTTCTTAGCTTATTTAGTGCTCAAATCCCCCTCTAGGCTGTTTGTTAGTTGCATACCTGTTTTAGCTTTTTGATCCAATTAGGTGCTTATTGCTTGTTTCTCAGAATTTTCTAGCTTATCTGGGTTAATAGTATCAGATTAATTTGTTGGTAGCTTTTAGCTTATTACTAGTGCAATTGAGCTTGTTTGCTTTAATCCAATTAGCTTGATCTTTGGTTTGCTAAGCTTTGTCACAACTGTTTGGATAAAAAGCTTATCCCAGCTTATTTTGTGGTTTTCATTGAAAAGTCTTTTACAAAAAATCATTAGTTTTCAGTATTTAACAAGTTCGCTTTTTGACTTTTTCATAAAAACCAAAAAAAAAATGCAAAAAAAACTTGTGTTAGGAAGGATTCGAACCTGGGACCTTATCACAACACAGACACAAGCACACACATCACATACCAAGCTCCCTAGGGTCTTTTTAAAGCTAAGTGGTGAGTGCTTATTCACTCACCATTTTATGGCTAATTATCAACCCAAAACGACTTTTTGAGCTAACAAATGCCAAGAAAACACTTGTTTTTATTTTTGTGATGTGCAGGTACGGATATTACGAAAAACGAACAAAACAAAGCAAATACGAGCACAAGAGCGGAAAAGGAACCAAAAGCCGAGGCCGGGAAGCATTTTTCAAGTGTGGATCAATATTTGAGCTCAAAGTGCCAAATTAATCCTTGAAGATTTACCAGTTGTCATATTTGGCCCTTGGAATTATTTTACAAAAATGGCAGAAGTGGTCCTCATAATTTCAGATTTGGCACAAATGGTCCTTGAATATCTTTATAACCAAAAATCTGAAGTCCACAACATATACCTGATCCAATTAATACACCACAAGCCCAAATTTAATATCCTTAGGCCCAACCATTCCAAGCCATACCCGGTCCACTACCTATCCGGTCAAAAGGTCAAAACTCCAAATAAACAAATAAAATACTTTTACCCGTACCCTCTTTTTCCCTCCACCCAATTCAACCCTTAACCCATAAAATACTATTCAATGAATAGTAACTATGAACCCTAAATTACCCCACTTCAATTTAACCACAATTAAGGGTACAAATGTCATTCCCCACCACACCTGACACCCTCTGATACAAAGAATGACAAGTGGCAGCTGTGGATTGGTCTGAACGCGTCACCAGATGAATTCAAGTGATGTGATTGGTGCACTTGTGTCACAACGGATCTAAGATGGAATATTCGTTGAATATCCTTGCTTCTGGATGCTTCTGAAGACCCTTGAGCTCAGCTATAAAAGCCACTCCTCACCCACGAATTGCAGCTGTTAGATTTTTAGGTTAAAATTAGGAGTAGGAGTAGGTGTAATATAGAGTTAGTAGCTATAGCTTATTGTAATGTTTCAGCTCCTTATTTGTACTCATTACTAGTTTTTTTTAATAAAAGTTTAGTTTTCAATATAATTTCTAGCAATTTAATTTTTAGCAGTTTCATGTTTTCAAATCTGTTTCAAACTTTCAAATTACATTTTTCATAAGCTCAATCAAGTTTCATCATAGCTTTTAGTAAGATTTGTAGCTTAATTTCATGTTTTCATATCAATATTTCCATTGGTCAATGAAAGTCAACGGGGTAAGTGATGGTGTATTTGGATGGTGATTTATGAATCTGAGGTTGAGATGATGATTCTGGGTTAATGATGGTGAATGGTTGCAGAGGTGTGTTTTAAACCTATCTAAAGATAGGCCTTGGCTGGAAGTTCACTTTATTTCAGTTAGGGTGTAAAACCTGTAAGGACTCATTTCCATTGCTAGTTTTGCATTTGTTGAATTTTATAGTTTAGATCTGTGAGAACTAATAGTTAATGTGAATTTAGCTTTGTTTAGTTATTATTCATCTTAGCTGAGTAGATTGTTTCATTTTATAGCGGTTTGCACTTATTTTGATTAAGTTTCTTCAACTGCTTTGATTTAGTAAATTGGTGTTTCTGAGTTCTAGTGATTATTTGCTGTTAACTGATGTTCAAATAGCATTTTCTAGTGATATCTCATTTGGATTGATAATTAGTTCAGTAGTTATGGCTTTATATCTCTATAAGTTAGTGTAACTGCATTTTAGGGGATGTTTGGTTCAGTCTGAATCACTGTAATTTTGCTGTTATTGTATGCTTACTTTTGTCTCAATAGTCCCTATTAGGTAATACTAGATCAGTAATAGCATCCAATTGGTAGGAAATTTTATTAAAGTCAAAATAGCATATCAATCTCTTTATTGCTTGCTTATATGTTAGCTGCTCATGCAAGTTTTGGTTCAACTGTTTTATTTCATGTTTGTAATTGTGATACTTGTGTTAAACCATGATCAGTATGCATATATTACTAAGTTTTTATCAATCAGAATTGAGATTGGTCAAAGTTCATTGCATTTCAAAAAGTCAAATTAGCTTTGGAATCAGTTTTTGGCATGATTTTTGGCTGCACTTGTAGGTTTCATTAGTAATCAAAAATAGATAAAGTTTGTTGAATTGTGTTCTCTAATAGCTAATATATCATAATCAGCAAGTAGGTTTAGGATTTGAACTCATTAGCTTATTGGGATTATAGCTTATAGTTGACTGCTTGGGAACTTATTTCCCCTGCACACAGATTTCTGGCCCACTTTCATGGCATCTTTCTAGGTAGTTATTGGTAGCATTAGAACCTGCAATTTGTTTTATAACTTCTCAGCATAGTAGTGTAGCTATTGCCTCCTTAATCTTGTAGTTTAGAGCTTATTAGAGTAGCTTATTCATGCTTGCTTATTGGGTGCATAGTATAGATTTCTTATTTTGAACCAGGGCTGCTAGTGATGTTTTGAGCTTGTGATTGTGTGATTTTGGCTTGTCTGAGTTTATTAGTGGTTGTTGTAGTATTGTTTATGGTCTGCTTGTTCTGGCTTATTCATTTTCACTACTGCTTATTCATTGGTACTAGTATTGATAGCTTATTGCTTGTATCCTTTGAATCTGTGTTTCTCATGTTCATTTCTTGGATTATTTGAGTTCATAGTAGCATAATACAGTAGTGGTTTCATTTTGGTTTAGTTTTGTGGCAAGTGCTTATTAATAAGCACTTGCCATAAGCTGATTAGCTCATTTTAAGCACTTCTTCTTATTGTTTTCACTCCAAAATTTTTCTGCAAGCTTCTTATACTATTTTAGAATTTCTGTAAAATTTTCATAATTTTCTGAGTTCATTTACTATTTTTCTTAATTTCTTTTAGGTAATAATCATTTTTAAATCAATTTTAAATAACAAAAATTAAATAAAAAAACAGAAAAAGTCTTGAAAAATACAAAAATATTTTTATAAATTCTTTTATAATAATTTAGAATTTTTAGAATTTAATTTTTATTTTTCCAAGTTATTTTTCTATTTTTCCTTATTTTTAATTCATTTTAAATTCAAAATATAGAAAATAAATTCTAGAAAATAAATAAAAAGTCTAAAAAATATTTTTCTTTTTCTTAAAATTCTTTTTATTAGTTTTAAATTTTTAGAAAATATTTTCAAGTTCGTAGGATAATTTTTCGATAAACGTTACGTTTTAAATTTTACGGTTGCGTTTCCGTTTTTACGTTTTCAACATTTGTACATACCTAGCCTTTAAATTCTTCATATTTTATCATTTCTTATCATAACTTGAATCCCAAAATCAAATTTTTCACTTTTTACCGCTTTTCACTACTCGATTTCGCGATTCGATTATTCACGACTCCATTCTACCTTCGTTGGGAAAACGACCCGAGAAATACTTTCACCGGTATTTCTTCGGAATAATTATACACTACAAAAGGACTTTGTCACTAAGTGTTGCAAAATTTTTTATTTAACTACTAGTTGTTTACTTAAGCTTATTAACACAGTTGGCTTAATACCAGCTTATTGGTTTGCTTATTTTCACTTTTAATATTTTTCTTGTCTTTCTGTTAACATTTAGTAATTTCCAAAAAATTCTCGTATTTTTCCAATTTCATTTAGTAATTTTTAGAATTTAATTTAGTTTAAATTGTAATTAATTCGTAGTAAATACAAAAATAGTCGAAAAATTAAATTTCTTTTTTTCAAAATTATCTTTTGTCGTTTAGAACGTAGAAAAAGTGATTTGGTACCCGTAGCCTTTTCAGATTTCAAAATTCACCTTTAAAGCCGTTACCGAGCCCGGTAACGGCCCGTTTTCAAATTTTGTTACGTTTTTAGTTTAATTAAGTCACGTTTAGGGTTTTTGAAAATTTTCAAGTCGTTTTCCAATTCTAATTTCAAATTGTAGTTTAAATTCTTCATATTTTATCATTTCTTATCATAACTTGAATCCCAAAATCAAATTTTCCACTTTTTACCGCTTTTCACGACTCGATTTCGCGATTCGATTATTCACGACTCCATTCTACCTTCGTTGGGAAAACGACCCGGGAAATACTTTCACCGGTATTTCTTCGGAATAATTATACACTACAAAAGGACTTTGTCAAAATGGCGCCGCTGCCGGGGAAGGTGGACGTGAGTTTTGAATATTCGACTTGAAAAATCGTGTTGTGTTAAGTTTTCCACTATCTTGTATATATTTTCTTTTAAAAAATATAAAAATTTTAAAATCAAAAACAAAAATAATCTTCTTATCCTCTCATATTTGATTCTTCTTCTCAAACCCTCTTACGTTTAATTCTCATGGATACGTTTTGTTCTAATTGTGGAGAACCGTTCTTCGGAGGGTTGTGTGTGTGGTGTTCGTGTGACGAATGTGGAGATAATATTCGTGATGGTGTTTGTTTGAATTGTAATTCTCACACGTGTGATCAAAATTCGTTCAACAATTCGTCAAACATTCCCGATTTTTATACACCACCACCACCTTCGTTTTATTGCTATAATTGTGGAAACCCGTCCGAAGAAGGAATGCCGTGTGGGCGATGTTTTTGTGACGGATGTGGATACACCAATTGTATGTGCTATGCTCCGAATGCCTACACGTCTTACGATTACGACTCGAGTTTCAATAATTTTCCTCAAAATGATTTTTATGAGCCAAATTCGTGCTACAATGGTGATTTTCAAAATACATCGAGTTTTGAATATTGTGAGGGATCGTTTGAAAATTCTTATCATGAACCTAATTCTTGTTACGACTATAATGGTTTTTACCAACCCCCACAATCTTCCAATTTTTCTAATCAAATTTTGGAAATCAAATCCATGATGGATGAGTTGAAAGAGATGGTGAATAGTCATTATACATCTACTCCCGAGCCTAATGAGAGATCGATGGAAGAACCTCTTGTCGAAGAAAGAAAATTCCAGTTTTGCGAGTGTTGTTTGTACGATGATGATTGCACGATTACGATCAATATAAATCCTCAAAATGATTCTATCTCTTCTCTCGTAGAACCCGAGGACTCTCTAACAATGGGGGACGGGCATCTTAACACTATTCCGGCAACGGAATCGGACGAATTCAATAAGTCAAGTGTTGAGAACCTCGTCCCAATCCCAAGTGAGTCCGAGGAGATTTCTATCAATGATTCTGAACTTGTTGAAAATAATCGTTTTGATGATCAAGTTGATACGAATGATATACCGTTTGATGATAATCGTGATGAGTTATTCTCCGATTCTGATAATGATGATTCTATATCTTGTGGAGAAATCGATTATGTTGATGAAGAACATCTTGAGCTTGAAAGCTTTGAAGATGATAATGAAGAAGATGATGACACGGAAATCCGAGATGAAGCTTTACGTGAGACATTGTTAAATGTCAATCTTCTTATCTCCCGTATTGAGGCATTGAATGATCCTCCGATTTCTTCTCCTATCCCCGATATGGATAGTGATTTCTTTCCTGAGCTTGAAATTTTTCGATTTGAAGAGACGAGTAGTGGCAGTCCCACTATTCATGCTGATATCTCTCTTCCAGATTATGAGTGTTTTCACTTTAAGATTGAGTCCGAACCTATTTTCGATAATCCATTACATGACCCTCTTTTAGAGGATGTCGATATATTTCTTGCTGCAGATGACTCGATACCACCGGGTATTGAGAATGACGAGAATGATGTTTCTTCCGATTTGCTTTCTTCTCGTCCACCTGCAAAACCACCCGATGAAGTTTTTTCCAGTACAAATGAGAATATTTTTAGAATGGTGGACGAGGTTTCAGAAATAGACTTTGCTATTATCATCCGGGTGTTTCACCCATTCTTTGTTTATCCCATCACTTCGTCACTTTTCCACTCCACCGGGAGTGAGGATACCATATTTGATCCTGGCATCTCTATCTTTTGCGCCAAGTGGCCGTTTTCTCTGCTTTCCCCAAGGACGAATTAATTCGGGGATCGAGTCAAGCTCATGTGACTCGGTGAACAAAAACAAGCGCTTCGTGGGTGGCAAACCATGCTTATCATTTCATCTTCTTATATTTCTATTTTCTAACAAATAATGTGAGGAGGGGGTGCCTCTTCTACTCTTGTGTTTCGTGGTTATTTGTGATGTTTGTTCAGGATTGTCCATGATTTATGATGACTCTCGTGCTCGTTATCTCTTCACTTGGAGTCTCATTCATCGGTGCTATTTGGAAGTCCTATATCCGTTAAATCTTATCGACTAACGTTTTCTTTGGCATAATTAATAAACGGCCTAGAATTTTGTTAGGATTACCTTAACCCATTAAAACATTGAGGACAATGTTTCGTTCTAGTCGGGGGGAGGGTGAATCTTCGATTCGATTTTGACCTTGCATGTTTCAAATGTCGTGCACTCTTGCAACTCCGTTTTTCCACCAAAAATAAAAAAAATTGGAAAAAATTGAAAAATTTCAAAAATTTTGATGAAAAAGCAATGAAAAAGCACAAAAAAATGAAAAAGTTGAAAAGTTGTGCAAAAATATAATAAAGTTTAAATAAGTGTTTTGACACCTTGTTGACTTTCTTGCTGGCGAGAGTAGGAATAAATATTTTGACTTGACCGGGCGTGTTGAGCCCTAGCTTGTTCCCTTAACCAATGATGATCACATAAGCTTGTGCTAGTTTTGTACACCAGGAGCTATAAAATGCGAATTCTTTCTTAAGAATCTGCAAGTTCCCGTACTTGACTTTATACATGCGCAGCTTAAAAGCTTTCGCTAGTCTTTTACATCAGGAGCTAGAAAACGCGAATTCTTCTTCTAGAATTTGCAAGTTTCCGTAACTGACTTTATATATGCGTGGCTGATTATCGGCTAAGTATTCGCGGGTTTCATTATTTGGAATCTTAAATTGCGAAGAGCGAGAAATGATAGAGTTTATTTAGAAGTTAGATGCTAAACGTGGAGTAGTGGTTCTCTTTAGAGCTCATGAGAGGTACTTGTGGCTTTTTACTCCCATCAGAAACGTCACCCATATATAATAGATGTTCTAGGTTAATTAGTGGTATTTCGGTTTGAATAATATTTAGTTATTTGTTTTCTTAAGAGAATTTTTGCTTTAGAAGTTGGGTACATATCAAGGAACATCAAAAAAATAAGAGTCAAAAAGTGAAAAAATCAAAAGTCAAAAGTTGATTATCTATGTGGTTTTGGAGCTACCCGTTAAGCTTCCATTGATGTATTGAGAAAAAAAGTCAAGAAAGAAAAAAAATATCAAAAGTATGAAAAAAGTGAAAAATGAAAAAAAAGTGAAAGTTGTAGTATTGTTGAATAAGAGCTATGTATGTATCAATAAGTTGTTGGCGCGTGAGGTGCATGTGATACGTGATTAGTAATCAGTCACATGAGGTGCACGTGATCGTACTCCGCAACTTATATCATTTATATTGTATGTACCCCAAATTCCTTGATGTGGACCGAATTTCTATTGCAGTGGTTCTTAAGAGAAAATGAATAACTACTTATCGTTTTAACTTAGGTATCACTATCGGACTTAAAAATTATCGAAACGAGAAAATATGAAGCAATTCATTTCTCAACAAAATAAAATATTGAGATACAAAACCTAGGACATGGGAGTAAGGAGTATCCACTAGTAACTGTTATGAGTAGTGTTAGCATCTAATTTGTAGATAAGCTGTGATCTCGTTTGTAAGCTTAGTTTGGGGATTCGTGAAAAATCAAGGATGACGAATTTTAACCGTATGGTCGCTTCTTAAATAGAAGTGTTTCTACTCGTTGACCCTAATAATTATTTGCAAGATAATGAAAGTTCAACGAACCGTCACAAGTAAAAAGTATGAAAAGTCCAAAAATAGAATAAAGTGGAATAAAAGGAAAATTTTTGGAAAACGGAGCGTTTTTCGGGAATAAATGATTTTATTACTTCTTTCGAACCGCCTTGCTACTTTTCAAAGTTAGTAAAAAGAGTTTTGAAATTATTTATCCCAAGAGCGTGAATTGATCACATTGCGTGAGGACACGACAATACTTTAGTCGGGGGGATTTTGGTGAGTGCTTATTCACTCACCATTTTATGGCTAATTATCAACCCAAAACGACTTTTTGAGCTAACAAATGCCAAGAAAACACTTGTTTTTATTTTTGTGATGTGCAGGTACGGATATTACGAAAAACGAACAAAACAAAGCAAATACGAGCACAAGAGCGGAAAAGGAACCAAAAGCCGAGGCCGGGAAGCATTTTTCAAGTGTGGATCAATATTTGAGCTCAAAGTGCCAAATTAATCCTTGAAGATTTACCAGTTGTCATATTTGGCCCTTGGAATTATTTTACAAAAATGGCAGAAGTGGTCCTCATAATTTCAGATTTGGCACAAATGGTCCTTGAATATCTTTATAACCAAAAATCTGAAGTCCACAACATATACCTGATCCAATTAATACACCACAAGCCCAAATTTAATATCCTTAGGCCCAACCATTCCAAGCCATACCCGGTCCACTACCTATCCGGTCAAAAGGTCAAAACTCCAAATAAACAAATAAAATACTTTTACCCGTACCCTCTTTTTCCCTCCACCCAATTCAACCCTTAACCCAGAAAATACTATTCAATGAATAGTAACTATGAACCCTAAATTACCCCACTTCAATTTAACCACAATTAAGGGTACAAATGTCATTCCCCACCACACCTGACACCCTCTGACACAAAGAATGACAAGTGGCAGCTGTGGATTGGTCTGAACGCGTCACCAGATGAATTCAAGTGATGTGATTGGTGCACTTGTGTCACAACGGATCTAAGATGGAATATTCGTTGAATATCCTTGCTTCTGGATGCTTCTGAAGACCCTTGAGCTCAGCTATAAAAGCCACTCCTCACCCACGAATTGCAGCTGTTAGATTTTTAGGTTAAAATTAGGAGTAGGAGTAGGTGTAATATAGAGTTAGTAGCTATAGCTTATTGTAATGTTTCAGCTCCTTATTTGTACTCATTACTAGTTTTTTTTAATAAAAGTTTAGTTTTCAATATAATTTCTAGCAATTTAATTTTTAGCAGTTTCATGTTTTCAAATCTGTTTCAAACTTTCAAATTACATTTTTCATAAGCTCAATCAAGTTTCATCATAGCTTTTAGTAAGATTTGTAGCTTAATTTCATGTTTTCATATCAATATTTCCATTGGTCAATGAAAGTCAACGGGGTAAGTGATGGTGTATTTGGATGGTGATTTATGAATCTGAGGTTGAGATGATGATTCTGGGTTAATGATGGTGAATGGTTGCAGAGGTGTGTTTTAAACCTATCTAAAGATAGGCCTTGGCTGGAAGTTCACTTTATTTCAGTTAGGGTGTAAAACCTGTAAGGACTCATTTCCATTGCTAGTTTTGCATTTGTTGAATTTTATAGTTTAGATCTGTGAGAACTAATAGTTAATGTGAATTTAGCTTTGTTTAGTTATTATTCATCTTAGCTGAGTAGATTGTTTCATTTTATAGCGGTTTGCACTTATTTTGATTAAGTTTCTTCAACTGCTTTGATTTAGTAAATTGGTGTTTCTGAGTTCTAGTGATTATTTGCTGTTAACTGATGTTCAAATAGCATTTTCTAGTGATATCTCATTTGGATTGATAATTAGTTCAGTAGTTATGGCTTTATATCTCTATAAGTTAGTGTAACTGCATTTTAGGGGATGTTTGGTTCAGTCTGAATCACTGTAATTTTGCTGTTATTGTATGCTTACTTTTGTCTCAATAGTCCCTATTAGGTAATACTAGATCAGTAATAGCATCCAATTGGTAGGAAATTTTATTAAAGTCAAAATAGCATATCAATCTCTTTATTGCTTGCTTATATGTTAGCTGCTCATGCAAGTTTTGGTTCAACTGTTTTATTTCATGTTTGTAATTGTGATACTTGTGTTAAACCATGATCAGTATGCATATATTACTAAGTTTTTATCAATCAGAATTGAGATTGGTCAAAGTTCTTTGCATTTCAAAAAGTCAAATTAGCTTTGGAATCAGTTTTTGGCATGATTTTTGGCTGCACTTGTAGGTTTCATTAGTAATCAAAAATAGATAAAGTTTGTTGAATTGTGTTCTCTAATAGCTAATATATCATAATCAGCAAGTAGGTTTAGGATTTGAACTCATTAGCTTATTGGGATTATAGCTTATAGTTGACTGCTTGGGAACTTATTTCCCCTGCACACAGATTTCTGGCCCACTTTCATGGCATCTTTCTAGGTAGTTATTGGTAGCATTAGAACCTGCAATTTGTTTTATAACTTCTCAGCATAGTAGTGTAGCTATTGCCTCCTTAATCTTGTAGTTTAGAGCTTATTAGAGTAGCTTATTCATGCTTGCTTATTGGGTGCATAGTATAGATTTCTTATTTTGAACCAGGGCTGCTAGTGATGTTTTGAGCTTGTGATTGTGTGATTTTGGCTTGTCTGAGTTTATTAGTGGTTGTTGTAGTATTGTTTATGGTCTGCTTGTTCTGGCTTATTCATTTTCACTACTGCTTATTCATTGGTACTAGTATTGATAGCTTATTGCTTGTATCCTTTGAATCTGTGTTTCTCATGTTCATTTCTTGGATTATTTGAGTTCATAGTAGCATAATACAGTAGTGGTTTCATTTTGGTTTAGTTTTGTGGCAAGTGCTTATTAATAAGCACTTGCCATAAGCTGATTAGCTCATTTTAAGCACTTCTTCTTATTGTTTTCACTTCAAAATTTTTCTGCAAGCTTCTTATACTATTTTAGAATTTCTGTAAAATTTTCATAATTTTCTGAGTTTATTTACTATTTTTCTTAATTTCTTTTAGGTAATAATCATTTTTAAATCAATTTTAAATAACAAAAATTAAATAAAAAATCAGAAAAAGTCTTGAAAAATACAAAAATATTTTTATAAATTCTTTTATAATATTTTAGAATTTTTAGAATTTAATTTTTATTTTTCCAAGTTATTTTTCTATTTTCCTTATTTTTAATTCATTTTAAATTCAAAATATAGAAAATAAATTCTAGAAAATAAATAAAAAGTCTAAAAAATATTTTTCTTTTTCTTAAAATTCTTTTTATTAGTTTTAAATTTTTAGAAAATATTTTCAAGTTCGTAGGATAATTTTTCGATAAACGTTACGTTTTAAATTTTACGGTTGCGTTTCCGTTTTTACGTTTTCAACATTTGTGTTGGGGTATGAAATATCAAAGTGCTTCTGGATGTCAAAGTACTGCTGCTTGAAGAATAAAAGTCAAAGTACTGCTGAAGAATAAAGTCAAAGTACTGCTAATATAAAGAATACTTAAAGTACTTCGAAGGATGCAAGGACTGATATGCAATATTAAACAAGGATTATTGTGTAATATTAAGAGAATATTCTAGAATTATTTAGGGATTATAACTTGTCGTTCAAGGATTATATGATGTAAACCGACTTAAGGTTATCTATATAAAGAGCCTTAAGAGGTATTGGTCGATATATGTTTTAGAAGTTTTACAAGTCTTAGATAAGTTTAGAAGTCGATCAAAGTTAATAGTTAGGGATTGTTAGTGAATCTGTGTAACAAAGCAGGTTCTAAGTTTGGTTAATATAAAAGTTTTTCTTAAGCTTTGTGTTAGTAGATTCCGCATACTTTACAAGGTCAAACAGTGTTTCAATATTAATAGTATTGAGTTTACTCAATATTGTTAAACCCTTACAAGCTACAAAGTAGTTTGATCAGAGTATATCGATCCAACAAGTGGTATCAGAGCTTGTGTTGGAAACTCTGAATTAAGAAGACAAACCTTTAAAACCTTTAAACCGATTTCACTACAAACCCTTTTAAGATGTCGACTGATGCTGCACCTGCTCCCTCAATTACAGCTGTTAGAATTCCTATTGTTAAGAAGGGAGAGTACAATCTATGGGCTATGAAGATGAGGCAGTACATTGCCATCACAGACCATGCCTTGTGGGATGTGATTGTCAATGGTAACATGCAAGTTGAAGAACCAATTGAAGTACCTGGACAACCAACACCTCCAAAAATACCTGTACCTGCTGCTACCAAAAGAAATCAAGACAAAGCTCTCAACATACTGCTTTCTGCTATTCCTGATGGTCACCTACTAAAGTTTCATGATGCCAAAGATGCCAAACAACTGTGGGCTGCAATAAAGAAGAAGTTTGGAGGTAATGATGCTTCCAAAAAGATGCATAGGAATTTGCTGAAGCAACAATTTGAAACTTTCACTGTTGGTGAAAGAGAAGGTCTTGATTCTGCATATGAAAGATTTCAACATCTTTTGAGCATGTTAGAACTATATGATGCTGAGGTATCTATTGAAGATGCAAATTTGAAGTTCTTAAGAAGTTTGCCATCAGCCTGGCATGTAGTTGCTACTATGATCAGAGGACAATCAGGGCTGGATACTATGGACTTTGATGATCTTTACAATAATCTGAAGGTGTATGAGCATGAGATGAATGGTTCTACAGGTTCAAGTACTCAGCAGAACATTGCTTTTGTCTCTTCTGAAAAGAGAAGCAGTACTTCTAACAAGGGTACTGCTTACTCTACTCAAAGTACTGTGAATGAAACACAGGTTCCTTGCACAACAATGGTCACCACCAATTCATCACAATCACTAACCCCCACCTCAGATGAAGTTCTATGTTCATTCTTTGCTCAACAAGCATCTATGCCTGTCACCTATCAAGAAGATGTATTGCAAATAGATGATGATGCTTTGGAAGAAATTGATATCAGATGGCAAGTTGCTATGCTCACTGCAAGGATCAAGAAGTATGTGAACAAGACTGGTAAAGGCATCAACTTCAGAGCTAAACAAGGCATAACATTTGACAAATCCAAGATTGAATGTTTCAACTGTCTAAGGACTGGTCACTTTGCAAGGGAGTGCAAATTTGCAAAATATCAAGCAAACAAGATGATTGAACCACCCAAGCCTGAAAGAAAAGAAATTCCAATTACTGAACCAAAACCAAAAGCTTTGGTTGCTCAAGAGAATCTGTCAGAGATTGATTGGTCCAATGAGTTTGATGAAGAACCTATAACTTATTCAATGGTTGCCTTGGAAGATTGGAGCACAGCATTTGATGAAGAGCCTGGATATGCTGCTTTGGAGTCAAGAGAAGAGTTAGGAAGCTTTGATTGGAGCATGGAGTTTGAAGAAGAAACAGTTCAGCTTGCTATGGTAGCTGCTTCACCAAGTCCATCCACCAAATCTGAGGTATGCTCTAAGTGTAATGATATGTATCAAAAGTTACTTACAGAGTATGTAGCTGAAAGAGATAAATTTCAAAAGGCTAGGGCTGAGATAACAGGTTATCAATTAACTTTAGAGTCAATGGAGGCCAAAATCCTTACACATGAAAACAATGAAGTAGCATGGCTTGAAACATATAAACAACAGGATTACCTAGTTAAGTTAAATGAATGGAAACTAGGTTGCAAGGTGTCTGAACTAGAGAAAGTGACTGCTGAAAGGGATAAGTTGTTAGAAAAACTTGCTGTTTGGAATGAGGCAGGAGTGTCACATGTTCAATTTGTTGAAAAGCAAAGAACATCTAATATTAAGACAGGCCTAGGTTATGATAGTAATGAAGGAATTCCATTTAAGAGCAAGGAACTAGATCTAACTGTTGAAACCTCCACTAGTGATGAAGAGTTCTTAAGTCTTGATGAAAACACTTCTAGTGATGAGGAATCCCCTAGTCAAACACCTCCTGTATTTCAGAAAGAAAAGGGTTATAATGCAGTTCCTCACCCCCCAGGTAGCTTTCAACCACCTAGAAAAGATGTTGATTGTTATGGTGTAGATAATCTAGAGTTTAGGAAAAAGCTTATAAGTAAACTTAGTCCTGAAACTTTAGAAAAGTCTGTTGAAGCACCTAAGGTTGAAGAGATCAAGTTTCCAAAACAAGCAGTACCTTCAAACACTTTTCAAAGAACTGCTGATCACTCAGCAGTACCTCAAAGAAAATTCTTTCAAAATACTGCTAATTTTAGAAACACTTATGGAAGGGGATTTGGGGATATTGGTCCAAAGGTCTGTTATGTTTGTTATAGTCCTAATCATCTGATTAAAGATTGCAATTATCATTCAGAATACCTTAGTAAATATCCTAAGACCAGAACTGCACAACCAAGTTATACAGAGAATAGGCCAAGAGGTAACAAACCAGTTTGGAATTATTCAAATAGGGTTAACCACAGTAATTTCTCAAAAGACTTTAGGTACCCTCATCAGAAAAGGTCATACTCCAAACCATCAGTACCTTCACAAAGTACTGATAGAAAGTTCCCTAATGTTTCTAGCAAACACTCAAGTGTAAGACCTAGGAGTTACAGTCATTACAACCCTAGAAAGACTTACAACACAAGAAAAGATGCTAGGACACAGAACCCAACTCCTAAAGTCACAACAAAATGGGTTAAGAAAGAAAGTACTGCTAGGGTAGAACCAGTACTTTCAGAGGTTAAGGGTGAAAAAGGGAAAATTGATCATGAAAAACAAACTGTTTTGGAAACAAAAACCTTAATTCTTGATCATGCTTTAAAAAACAGTGGTGATTACATACTCAAAAACTTTGAGTATGTCACTCCACAAGGGGAACACAAGTCAGTAATGGCTTGGGTTCCTAAAAATAACTAACCTTTTTCATGTTAATGCAGGGCAACCCAGAGGAGGAGCTTAAAGATCATCTTATTGTAGATAGTGGTTGCTCTGGCAGTATGACAGGAGAAAAGGAGCTCTTGTCAGATTTTAAAGCTTATTATGGAGGAAAAGTTGCATTTGGGAATGATCCTGATGGAGGAAGAATTACTGGCAAAGGAACAATCAAGGCAGGAAACATTGATTTTGAAGATGTTAGATATGTGAAGGAGCTCAAATTCAATCTTTTGTCAGTCTCTCAGATTTTTGATAAGAAGTATCCTGTGTTATTCTTTGACACAGAATGTCTCATACTTTCTCCTGATTTCAAGTTAGAAGACAGAAATTTGGTGTTACTGAGAGCACCAAGAACTAATGATGTGTACAGCATAGATTTGAAGAATGTGAATTCTGCTGTTAAAGCAACATGTTTGATTGCAAGAGCATCTATGGAGGAAGCACATCAATGGCACAGAAGACTGGGACATGTGAATTTCAAGAACATCAATAAGCTGGTCAGAGGAAATTTAGTTAGAGGTTTACCTTCTAAGACATTTAAGAATAATCACACATGTCTTGCTTGTAAGAAGGGTAAACAGCACAAGGCCTCTTGTAAAAAGATTGAAGAGAAGACTATTAGAGAGCCTTTGGAATTGCTGCATATGGACTTGTTTGGATCTGTTTCAGTTGTCAGTCTGAACAAGAAGAAGTACTGTTTGGTTGTAACAGATGACTGCAGTAGATTTAGCTGGGTCTTTTTCTTATGTTTTAAAGATGAAACTTTTGATGCTATTCATGATCTAATTATAGCATTAGAAAATCAGTTAAGGCTCAAGGTTAGAGGGATTAGATGTGATAATGGGACTGAGTTCAAGAATCAGCTTATGGATGAATTTTGTGCTAAGAAAGGAATTAAAAGAGAGTTCAGTATTGCTAGAACTCCTCAACAAAATGGAGTTGCAGAAAGAAAGAATAGAACTCTTATAGAAGCAGCCAGAACAATGCTTGCAGACTCTCAACTACCAGTTCCATTTTAGGCAGAAGCTGTAAGTGCTGCTTGCTATGTGTTGAATAGAGTATCAGTGACTAAACCTCAAATGAAGACACCTTATGAGTTACTCATGGGGAAGAAGCCTAGTATCAAGTTTATGAAACCTTTTGGGTGTCCCCTAACCATTTTAAATACTGCTGATAATTTGGGCAAATTTGATGGGAAGTCAGATGAAGGATATTTATTGGGATATTGTACAAATAGCAAAGGATTCAGAGTGTACAATAAGGTCACCAAGAAGGTTCAAGAATGTCTTCATATTGATTTTTTGGAAGAACAAGAAAACTCTAAAGGTAAAGGTCCTGATTGGATGTTTGATCTTGATTTAATGTCTTCATCAATGAATTATGTACCTGTAAGGGAAGAAAATCAAGCTGCTCCCACTGATGATGAAGCACAGTACATTGTTCATGATGTTAATTTAAGATCTGAAGATGAGCCAAAAGATAATGCCAATGGTAAGAAGAAAAGTACTTCTGAGCCTCAAGGTACTGCTGTACCTAACAGTACTGTTGATCCTCAAAGTACTGTTCCACCACAAATACCAGTATCTGCAGAAGATCAAGCCATTCAAGATGAACTTTCTAGAATGCTTTTTCAAGAAACAATGGCTAAGTCATATGATGATGAACAAAGGAGAGCCTATGAAGCAGAAAAGAAGAAAGCAAAGGAAACAGCCAGCACTTCTAATTCATTTGAAAGTACTTTTCAACCTGTGGATACTTCAAATTGGAAAAATACTGATGTTGTTCATGATCCTAATATGCCTGACTTAGAAGATACTGCTGATCCAAACACCATTACTTTAGAAGATACTGATGATGAATTGGATCAAGAAGGCATTTTCTCAGATTCTAATGAAGATCCAGATATCACTAATTTGGAAGATAATCTTGAAGTTCCACCAACTCCAACACTCAGAATTCATAAAACTCATCCTGCTACCAATATAATTGGACCCTCATCATCAGGGGTGCTCACAAGGACTAAGGCTAAGAATATGTCTCAACAACATACTTCTTTACTTAGTTTTATCTACAAGCAAAACAGGGTGAATCACAAGGATCAGAAGGTGTGTCTATTTGCTTGTTTTCTATCTCAGGAAGAGCCCAAGAATATTAAACAAGCACTAGCCAAAGAAAGCTGGGTGGAAGCTATGCAAGAAGAACTTCTACAGTTTAAACTTCAAGAAGTTTGGATATTATGTGATCTACCTGATGGAAAGAAACTTATTGGAACTAAATGGGTTTTTAGAGTAAAAAGAGATGAAAGAGGAAATGTGATCAAGAACAAGGCAAGATTAGTGGCTCAAGGATATAGACAAGAAGAAGGAGTAGACTATGATGAAGTTTTTGCTCCTGTGGCAAGACTTGAAGCCATTAGGCTATTTTTGGCTTTTGCATCTTATATGGGATTCCCTGTATATCAGATGGATGTTAAAAGTGCTTTTCTATATGGCAAAATCACAGAAGAAGTTTATGTCAAACAGCCTCCTGGTTTTGAAGATCCTGCACATCCAAACAAAGTTTACAAGGTAATAAAAGCTCTTTATGGTCTTCATCAAGCTCCAAGGGCTTGGTATGAAAGGCTTTCCAACTTTTTACTACAACATGGTTACAGAAGAGGAGCTATTGACAAAACTTTGTTTATCAAGAGAGATAAGAAGGATATTATGCTTGTTCAAGTATATGTAGATGATATTATTTTTGGTGCTACCAAGCAATCTATGGTGAAGGAATTTGAAGATCTTATGCAGAAAGAATTTCAGATGAGTTCCATGGGAGAATTAACATTCTTCTTAGGCCTTCAAGTACAACAGTCAAGTAGTGGGATTTATATTTGTCAAGATAAGTATGTTGCAGATATTCTCAAAAGATTCACTTTTACAACTGTTAGACCTACATCTACACCAGTGGATACTAACAAACCTTTGGGAAAAGATGAAGATGGAGAAGATGTTGATGTCACACTATACAGGTCTATGATTGGATGTCTTATGTATTTAACTGCATCAAGACCTGATATTACTTTTGCTGTGAGCTTATGTGCAAGACATCAGGTTAATCCTAAAGTATCTCATTTGAATGTTGTCAAGAGGATTTTCAGGTATCTTAGGCAACAACCTAAGTTGGGATTATGGTATCCTAGGGATTCACCTTTCCATCTCCATGCCTTCTCAGATAGTGACTATGCTGGAGATAACTATGATAGAAGGTCCACAACTGGAGGATGTCAGTACCTTGGAAGCAGATTAGTCTCATGGCAATGTAAGAAGCAAACAATTGCAGCAACTTCTTCTACAGAAGCAGAGTATGTAGCTGCTGCAAGTTGTTGTGCACAAGTACTTTGGTTGCAAAATCAGCTTTTGGATTATGGGTTCAATTTCAAGAATACTCCAATCAACATTGATAATGAGAGTACCATCTGCATTGTTAAGAATCCAGTCTATCATTCTAAAACCAAACACATTCAGATTAGACATCACTTCATAAGAGATTGCTATGAACAAAGGCTTATTAATGTGATTAAAGTTCATACTGATGATAATGTAGCAGATCTACTCACAAAAGGCTTTGATGTTTCAAGATTTACTTTCTTAGTTGTGAGTATAGGAATGATTAATATGTAAGCTATTTTTGAGGGGAGGCTTTAGTAGTTTTTAGTTAATCATTAGTTAAGGGGAGGCTACATGTATCATACAAAGGAAAAGCTTTTTATTCCTTATTCAGAAGATTCATACATCATCATTGTTGTCAAGTTACAGACTCAGACACAAGACAGACAAGACAAACCACACAAAAGACTATCACAGACTACCACCAAGATACATATTCCTACTCCATAGGCCTTTTACCCTTGCCCTCATAGCTATGCTTTCCTTTTTGAGCAGTTTTTCTCTTGTTATCAAAAGAAGTCTGCTTTCTTGGGCAAGCTAAGCCAAGAATCTGTTTGGGAGGTCTCTCTTTTCTTGGAGCAGGCCACTTCATGTTCTGTATTGCTGATTCCAGGGCTTGAGTCAAAGCATGTGGAAGCTCATTAGCCAAAGATGAACCAGGGACAGTTTTCTTCTTCTTAGGCTTTTTGTTGGTAGTACTACATGCATCTGTTATGGTAGAGTTGGCAGCACTTACTGCTGATGAAGATTCTTGGAGACCTATCCATTGGACATGAGGAGGAAAATAGTCTAACCATCCAGGATCTTCAAACTCAGAATCAGAGTAGTAACTTATCTCTGCATCTGTGGTGCCATCCGAGTCTGAAGAGATGTTCACAATTGGAATGTGACTCATTATGTTTACTAGTTTTTGTGTTAAAGAAAGTTATGGTGATTGCAAGTTGGTGATGAAGTTGCTTTTATAAGCCAAGTAAAGGTTAATGGGCATTTATTGAAGTGTATTGATGTTCACTTACCATGGTAGCTTTGGGATTTATTATGGGGAGATAGTCATTAATCTTGGTTGACTTTCTAGAATATTTTGGTCAAATGGTCAACATTCAAGATTTTCTTTTGGGAAAGTACTTTGGTCAACATTTTGTGTGAGCTTATAACGGAAGGTACTGCTCCATATTATATGGAACGTACTGCTTGGTGTTATTAAAAGGTACGTTGACGTGTCTGACACTGTTCCAACGGTCAGATTTGCGGCTAACAAACTTTCGAAAGATTTGGGGATATTTACTTCCAAAAATAACGGTAAAATCATTAATTAACCGTGATTTTTTGTATCTTATCCTTATATAAACCCTCATATCTTTTCCTTTTATTCACCTTATTCACCTCTCTTGTTATTTAAACTCATACTTATCTTACATCGATCATCACTTTTCTCACTCAAACCCTAATCATCATGGCTAATCGACAAACCAACACCAAACACAACATGATTGCAAACCTTGCGAAAACCCAAGCAAACATTGATTTTCATGGCATTATTGATTTTCTCAATGGTACCAACATCTGTTACTCCATTCTTGTTAACCCTGAGGTTATTGGACCATGGATTCAAGCTTTTTGGGATACAGCTCAGTCGCAGGTTGAGGATGGAGAAGATATTATTACTGCTACAGTTGCTGGGAGAGTTATTCGTGTAACAGAAGCTTCAATTAGGGAGGTTTTGTTATTTGACGATGAAGGAGGCTCTGTTTTATTTGGGAAACAAGAAATTTGGAATACACTCAGAGATATTGGGTATGAAGGTGCTTTGACTAAGCTTACTTTTCAGAAGGCTATGGTTAGTCCTCATTGGAAATTTCTTATTCATGTTTTGTTACATTGTCTAAGTCCAAAGAGTACTGCTTGGGATCAATTCAGTCATTCTATAGCTTCTGCTTTTGTGGGTCTGATTACCAATCAGCCTTTTAACTTTTCTTACATGATTCTTGAGGGTATGCTTACTCATATTAAGGCTGGCAAACCTTTTCTTATGTATCCTAGGTTTGTTCAATTGCTTTTAGAAAATCCACTAGATGGTATACCCAAACCTCGGGATTATGTTTCTACCATTACGATGCCACCTAAAGTTTTCACTTTTATGTCACACAAGGGGATTAATTTTTCGGGTAGGAATACACCTCTTAATGCTTATATGTTCGAGGTAGCTCAAGCTGTTAGGGATGAAGAAGCAAATAGTGGTTCTGCACACACTGATCATGATGATTCATATGCTGAGCATTCTGCTTCAGTGCATACTTCCACACCACCTATTGTTTCTCCTCACCATGATGTTTCAGATGAGCAGATTCCCTCAGATACAGCTTCTTTGGATCAATCTGTTTCTACTCAAGGTACTTCTCCTCAAAGTACTGATCCTCAAGGTACTGCTTCAGAGGATTCACCAGTACCTACTCCCAATGATTATACTTCCACAGATGGGTTTCAAACATCTGGAGGAGATGAGGGAATAACAGGTACTGAAGGTACTTCTGATTTAGCTAAGGAATTGGAGAAGCTCAAGTCTACTGTTACTGCTCAAGATGCCAAGATCAAACGCCTTAGAAAGAAGTTCATCAGATTGAAGAAATTTGTTTGGCCTCTTATTAAGCATTTTAGGCTTTTTGTGAAAGAAAAGCAACAGTCTCAGAAGCAACAATCTAAACAGAAGAAGTCTAAGTCTAAAAGGAAGCTTAGAAAGTCATCATCTATCAAATTGGGGAGGAATCAAGATGATAATTTGAATAAAGATGATGTTGAAGTTAATATTTCAGAAGATGCTCATCTGTTGAAATATCCAGAAAGTCCAAAGACTCTTATATCAGAAAGTTATGTTGAAGAAGATATGAATATTGCACAAGAAGATGAGCATATTGAGCAAGAGAAAGAGAATGAGCAAAAAGAGGATGAGCAAGAGATTGTTAAACAAGATGAAAGTGCACAGAATATTCAAAGTGCTGGTGTTCAAAGTACTGCTGCAGAAAATACAAGTTTGCAAGGTACTGTTGAGCAAGGTACTTCTTCCAGAGTTATTAATGAAAGTGAAGTCACTGCAGCTGGACCTTCCATAATGAATTATGCAGATGAAGCTGGTCCTTCCACTTTTGTACCTGAAGAAGAAAGAGAACATAATGTTAGTGATGATGAAACAATTGCTCAGGTTATGATGAATTTGAGAAGACCTACTGGAGGAATACATATATCTGAACCTGCAAAAAAGGATGATGAAAGTACTTCTGAATCAGAAAAACCAGATCCAAAAGATAAAGGGAAAGGTATAATGGTTCAGAAAGAATCTAAGAAGAAGAAGAAGAAATTTTTTATTGCTCAGATTAGAGAATTAGAAACTGCAGGTGATTTAGAGCTTGCTAAAAAGCAACAAGCTGAATTTTATGCTGAGTATTTGGAGGAAGTCAGAAGGCCAATTACAAAGAAGCCAATGACTAAAGCTCAGGAAAGGAATTGGATGATGCAATTCTTAAGAAGGAAGGGATACAAGAACTTGCATAAACAAAGGTATCCAGAAATAAAAGCTTTATGGGACAAAGTACAAGAAGATATCAGAAGAAAGGTAGAAAGTTTTGTACCCATGGAAGTTGATAGAAAGAAAAGATTGGAAGATGTCAGAAAGGAAGAAGCTGAGCAAAGGAAATTGAAGAGAAAGAAATCAGCTGAAAATGATCAACTGACAAAAAGGCTGAAGCTAGTTCATGAAGATACTGTTGATGAACTCAGAAATTATTTAAGAGTTGTTGATTTTGAGAACAAAAGAAGTGAAGAGTCTGGAACTAAGTCCAAGATAATCTCATTTTCTGTGGTTGAATCTAAAGAGGGAAATTATTTTATGATCCACAGAGAAGATGAAAGCTTCACAACATTCTATATGTTATGGGATTTGTTGCACTGTATTACAAGGGAAGATCTGTATGATTTATATGTGCAAGTGCAGACTTACTATACAAAGAATGAAGCTTCAGAAGTGGGATTAGTTTTGCTTGGAGATTTATTTACCATCTGGGATACTGAAGAAACAAGTGTTGACACTCTCTGGAATGATCAAGAGAATTGGGAAATAACAAGATGGAGATTCTTTGAGTCATCAGGAGTTCATACATTAGAGATGGAAGATGGTACCATGATTCATATGTTGGCTGAGAGGAGATATCCATTGATCAGAGAAATAATGCTCAGAATGCTGGATCATGGAATGGAACTTGAAGAGGAATCTGAAGTAGCTTTGGATGTTATCAAGCTATTTATCAGATGGGTTAAGTCTGAAGAGTAATATTGCATAATACTGGTATGATTTGTTTTGTAAAGTTAAAGTATTTTTCTAAGTACTGCAAAAACAAACAGTACTTTATCAAAGTACTGCTTGCTGATATAAACCAGTATAAGTTCTTTAAAATGAAAATAAATGTTTTTGATAAGAAGGAAAAAGGATTTGAAAAGAAACACATGGTGTTAGTATTTATACTACACAACAAATGGTTATTGATTCACCATGTCTAATCCACATAAGAATCAACTAGTCCAGAGTAAACGGCTACTGGTAAAGACTTATCAAATCCGTTGATGGTTGATAGTTTACCAAAAACTAGGTTATCAACTCACCATACATCTAAGTGATCAAGAGTTGGCTAGTCCATAGCAAACGGCTCATGGTAAAGACATATCAAATCCGTTAATAGCTGATGATTTGCTAAAAATCATAATTTTCAATGATTCACCTCTCACAGATGTTAACACACCTGGAAGTGATGAGAATAGTATGAAACTTTTAAGATTTGATGATTCTTTGTACCTAAATGTTGCTGAGTTGCTGAAAAGATGTTATGGAAGATATGATGCTGATAAAGAGTACTTTGACAGATGACAGATAGAAGAAAAGGAATAAAGAAACAACCTCACTGAATAATAAAGATAAGAAGATTCAAGATAACAAAGAAACTTGAAATTAAGCAAGTAAATTTCAAGTTAGGGGAGGATTGTTGGGGTATGAAATATCAAAGTGCTTCTGGATGTCAAAGTACTGCTGCTTGAAGAATAAAAGTCAAAGTACTGCTGAAGAATAAAGTCAAAGTACTGCTGAAGAATAAAGTCAAAGTACTGCTAATATAAAGAATACTTAAAGTACTTCGAAGGATGCAAGGACTGATATGCAATATTAAACAAGGATTATTGTGTAATATTAAGAGAATATTCTAGAATTAGTTAGGGATTATAACTTGTCGTTCAAGGATTATATGATGTAAACCGACTTAAGGTTATCTATATAAAGAGCCTTAAGAGGTATTGGTCGATATATGTTTTAGAAGTTTTACAAGTCTTAGATAAGTTTAGAAGTCGATCAAAGTTAATAGTTAGGGATTGTTAGTGAATCTGTGTAACAAAGCAGGTTCTAAGTTTGGTTAATATAAAAGTTTTTCTTAAGCTTTGTGTTAGTAGATTCCGCATACTTTACAAGGTCAAACAGTGTTTCAATATTAATAGTATTGAGTTTACTCAATATTGTTAAACCCTTACAAGCTACAAAGTAGTTTGATCAGAGTATATCGATCCAACAATTTGTACATACCTAGTCTTTAAATTCTTCATATTTTATCATTTCTTATCATAACTTGAATCCCAAAATCAAATTTTTCACTTTTTACCGCTTTTCACGACTCGATTTCGCGATTCGATTATTCACGACTCCATTCTACCTTCGTTGGGAAAACGACCCGGGAAATACTTTCACCGGTATTTCTTCGGAATAATTATACACTACAAAAGGACTTTGTCACTAAGTGTTGCAAAATTTTTTATTTAACTACTAGTTGTTTACTTAAGCTTATTAACACAGTTGGCTTAATACCAGCTTATTGGTTTGCTTATTTTCACTTTTAATATTTTTCTTGTCTTTCTGTTAACATTTAGTAATTTCCAAAAAATTCTCGTATTTTTCCAATTTCATTTAGTAATTTTTAGAATTTAATTTAGTTTAAATTGTAATTAATTCGTAGTAAATACAAAAATAGTCGAAAAATTAAATTTCTTTTTTTCAAAATTATCTTTTGTCGTTTAGAACGTAGAAAAAGTGATTTGGTACCCGTAGCCTTTTCAGATTTCAAAATTCACCTTTAAAGCCGTTACCGAGCCCGGTAACGGCCCGTTTTCAATTTTTGTTACGTTTTTAGTTTAATTAAGTCACGTTTAGGGTTTTTGAAAATTTTCAAGTCGTTTTCCAATTCTAATTTCAAATTGTAGTTTAAATTAGGTAGTTCACCTTTTAGGTTACGTTTTTAAGAATTACGCGTTACGTTTTTAGATTTAGATTATGTTTTAGTTAATTTGTGATTTATGTGGTTACGTTAACTGTTTACTTGCATTATTTTGAGTTGTTACTTGTTGAAATTAGTTTAGAAACTCAATCTCTTTATTCAAATCTCATTCATTTCACCCGATCACAAATCGTTATTCGGCTTCGCATTTCACACCTCACACAGACACGACCCGGGAATATCCAATACTCTCGGTGGACTTTGTTTGACTATTTCTTCGTCAAAGAGTCCTTGTACTATACGTATAGATATATTGTGTGTATCACTTTTTGGCGCCGCCGCCGGGGAGGAGTGAAAACCGAAACCGTGTCGTTTTGAAGATTAGTGATTGAAGACCCTTCCCCCGGGAAGTTACGTATTTGTTTTTGTATATATATCTATATTTGAAAAACCAAAAAAAAAAAATCAAAAAAACCCAAAACACTTTTCCTAAAGTGTTTGAAAAACCAAAAAAAAAAAATCGAAAAACCAACAAAACAATCGTGAGGTTAATTGTTTTCCGATTATTTTGAGGTTACAACCTATACACGGGGTTCTAGGAGTGTTTGACATTAAATTGTCGAGCCGAAAAAGGCGGGTTCTTTAGTAGCTTCGGCACACCTTGCCTCTCCGCCACGCTGCACATAATCTCAAGAGAAAAGAGAATCGTTAACTTATCAATAACAAAAATATTGTAGTTTTCAAAGTTTTCAAAAAATTCAAAAACCCAAAAAGATTTTTCCTTCCAAATTCATTTTCCTTTTTCATTTTCTTTCAAAACTTTTGTTTTAGTGCATGCACACTCATTCAAAAGCTAGGAGAGCTCAACAACCAAGGAACGTACCCGAGCAACGTACTCTCGTCGAAGATCTCAACACCATCATGGCCGCAATTGGTGGTGATCAAAATCAACAACCTTCGAATGATCCACCACAACCTCCTCCCGATCTCCCAACCATGGAGGAGTTGTGCCAACCAACCATGCAAGGAAGGGGTGGCCCGATTGCCCCCTCAACATCGAAGCGACAGATTTTGGAACTTCTGCGATGAAGTCTGCCAGGACTTGTCCCCTTATAGCTGTTCGCGGCCTATAGCTGATATCGTGCGCACCCAGCTCGATTGCCAATTTTGTCAGCCTTCCTGTCTTCTCAGTTTGTGCCAGCACTTGTTTAATTGGCTAATCAGTGATGACAACTACTGGGTGTGCCTGAAAGTATCTCTTGAGTCTTCTGGTCGCATGGACCAAAGCTAAAATCAGCTTCTCCATCGGGTCGTAGTTCACCTCCGGACCGTGCAAAGCGCGGCTTATGAAGTAGATGGGATATTGATGCGGTCCCCTTTCTGCCAGTAATACGACACTTATGGCTTCTCACGCTGCGGATAGGTACATTATCAATTATTCTTTGGGGCGTGGGGCCGTTAGTGTAGGAAGGTTGGCGATGTGCTTTTTCATTTCTTTGAATGCTACCTCCGCTTCCGTGGTCCAATGGAAATCACTCTTTTTGATGCACCTTTTCAGCGTTTTAAAGAACGGCAAGGATTTTTCCGCGGATTTGGACAGGAAGCGGTTAAGACTTGCTAGCTTACCATTCAAGCTCTGCACCTCTTTTAGGGTCCTTGGCGATGGCAATAGAGCCACTGCTTCGGATTTCTCCGGGCACGCTCGGATCCCGTTCCTGCTGATCACATGACCCAGAAAAATCCCTTCTTCTGCTCCGAAGGTGCACTTTTTTGGATTTAATTTCATGTTGATCCTTCTGAGTGTTTGGAAAGTTTCTTCTATGTCTCTCAGCACATCCGTTTCCGAGTGGCTTTTGATCACCAAGTCATCAACATACACTTTCAAATTTCGCCCTATTTGCTTTTCAAAGGCTTTATCTACCAACCGCTGGTAGGTGGCTCCCGCGTTTTTAACCCAAACGGCATCTTTGTATAACAAAAAATTCCTTGACTTGTATGGAACGCGATTTTCTCTTCATCTTTCGGAGCCATCTGAATTTGGTGGTACCCTTTGTATGCGTCCAGAAAGCACTTGAAGGTGTATCCACACAAGAATTCAACTTTCCAATCTATCTCCGGAAGCGGGTAGCAATCTTTGGGGCAGGCTTTGTTCAGGTCCTTGAAATATACACACATTCTCCAACTTCCGTCGCTTTTTTTTTACCAAAACCGGATTGGATACCCAATCGTGGTAGTGGACTTCCTTCATTATGTCGGCCTCCACTAGTTTTTCCACATCATCATTGATTGCCTTGTTTCTTTCCGAGGCTTGTCCCCTTTTCTTTTGTCTCACCGGTGTATAACCTTCCCTGACGTTTAACCTGTGTTCCGCCACGTTCCGCGGAACACCCGTCATGTCTGAGGGCTGCCAAGCAAAGATGTCTAAGTTGTTTCTTAGTAGTTCACATAGGTCCTTCTTTCCCTGGTCGGTCAACCCACCGCCCACGGTGATTGTTTGGTCCGGGAACTCCGGATGTATTGCCATTTATACTTCTCCTGACGGGGGGTTCGGGGAGTCTTGTCCCGGTTGGGCTTCTCCAATCATCCGGCATTCTGCTAGGATTACTTTATCACTATGCATTGTTACCACACCTCCTTTGGTTGGGAATTTTAGCATGCCGTGAGCTGTGGATGGGATGATTTTAAGTAAATGTATCCCTGGTCTGCCAATAATCCCATTGTATGGAGATGGTGATCTAACAACCATGAAGTTCATCCAGGTACTGGCTGAGTTGTTTTCATCCCCCAATGTTACTTCCAGGAGGATTTGTCCTAGTGGCCAGGATATCTCACCGCTGAAACCAAGGAGTGGGGTAGTCGCGGGAACCATCTTTTTTTGGACTTCTGGGCTGAGGCGATTGAAGCAGTGTTCATAAAGCACTTCTAAGGCACTTCCGTTGTCCACATACATCCTGTGTATGTGGTGTCCGCCCACCTCTGCTTTGATCACTAGCGGGTGATCGTCCCAGTCATCCGCTGCTACCGGTGGAAAGGATATCTCTGGGTTTGGTTCTGACTGCGGTAGTGACCTTGGCCTCACGTTATGCTGCCATGTCTGCAACATGAATATGGCCACAGCTTTACCCTTGGGTGCGGGTTCCTTTTTGTCACTCTTTGTCCCTCCCTTTTGGACACCATTCTTGATTTCCTTGACCAGATGTGCGAACTGGCCAGATCTTACTGCTTCTTCAATTTGCTTCTTCAACTGGAAACATTCATCTGTATTGTGTCCCTTTTCTCTGTGAAAGTCGCAGTATTTGTCTTTGTTTCTGGATTCCGCCGGACTTGCCATTGGAGGCGGGGCTGTGAATTTGACCGCGCCCATTGCCAGGATTTCCTTTGGTGTCTTGGTGAGGGGGTGAACCGGTCAGAACACCGTCGGTCGGCTCTAGACCGTTCCTTGAACTCCGTCTTTCGCTCGAATGCCCGGCTATTTTGGCTGACTTTAGCTTCATTCTCTTGGGTTTTCCACGAGGGACGGTCGTGCTTCTTCTTCGACTGATTTGCCGCTGCTATGGCACCGCGGAGGAAAGCCGTTGTTGTTTTCCACATTTCATCCACTGTTTGTGGGATATTGTCGTTGAGCCTTTTGATCAGCTCCGGGTTGGTGATTCCGTGCATGAAACCTGAGATTTTCATGCATTTCAGGGCTCCTTTTACGTACATACTCTCAGCTTTGAAGCGGTCCACGAAAGCTCTGGTTGACTCTCCCTCCCTTTGTTTGATGTGGTGCAGCTCCACCGGGTCCTTTGCATATTTCTTTTGTTGAAGGAAATAAGATAGGAAACTTTTTTGCAAGTCTTCGAAACTGTCGATGCTTTCTGTTGGTAGTTCGTCAAACCAGACGCGGGCGTGCGCCATGAGAGTTGAATTGAACATGTGGCACCAAGTAGGCATGGCCCAGCGCTCTACTTTAGCCGCGGTACAGAAGTTCTTCAGATGGTCCTCTGGATCGCTGGTCCCATCATAAGTTTTTACATTGGACGGCATTCTGGTTCTTTTTGGGAATTCAAAACTTCTAATTCAGGATGTGAATGGGTCAGTATCCTCAATGTCGTATGGACGATAGAGGTCATCATCCTTGCCTCTTATGGGTTTGGATTTCCAATGTCCTCCGTCGCTGTCTTCGCTTTCCGGAAATGACTGTTCTTTTCGCCTCCCAGGGTCAGACCGTGCGGATCTATCTCCGGCGTTTCTTTTCCTGGGGTGGGAGGTGCTGCTGAAGGTTGGGCTGAGACTCCTTCCTCTCCTTCTTCCTAGTCTTTCCTCACTTTCTTCCTGCCGAGTGTATCTGGTTTCCGCTCTCCGTTCTTTCCGGGAATGACTTTTGGATTTTAGCCGGGAGAACACATCCGGCTTCCTATCTCCTAGTCGCGACTTGACGTCTCGCCGTTTTTCTCCTAGGCGTGAGAAGACGGCCGACGGGGATACCTTTGCTTTTCGTAATCTTCTCTGGAGGTTTTGGCTTCTCCACTGCTGAGTCGAGAGAAGACACTTTGGGAGTAAGAGTACTCGGAGGGTCCGGATTTGACGCTCGGGCTAGTTTGTTGCGTCTTTTTTGTCTTCCTTTCTCCCGGAGATTTAGGCTCAGAGCTCCGAAATTGTTCTAGAGACTTGCCACATTTTCCCTCATCATTATTGAAGTCAAGGCGTGTTTGCACTTGCCTTAACTTTTCTTGGTGAACTTTTTCAGCCATTAAGGGCAGCAATTGGTCGTAGTGCTTGTCGCAAAACTCCCGTAATGCCTCGTCTGGCATTGGTTCACCTACCCGTTGGCTCCTCTCTTTCTCCAAGGTGTTTCGTACTGCGGAGTGTTCTTGAGTGGGAGAAGAGCCACTTCCTGCCGGTTTACTCATGCTAGTTAGAGTATCTTTTGAAACGTAGTTGAATGAACGAGTCACAATGCGGATGGCGCCACTTGTTAGTACAAATTTTGGGCTTGATCTAATACCTAGTTTAGGCTAGTTCTTGGAGGAGCAAATTTCGGACTTTCAAGATTGATAATGCTACTAAGAAAGAAAAACACCGTTAGCCTCACCGCGGAAGAGGGACTTCCGCTGTCAACCTCCGGTGTGAGAGTAAGTAATGATAGAGAGATAAAGTGTTAAGTGAGGAGATGGAGTTGTGTGTTACCCAAAGGTGAGGATTTCTCCTCTTTATATAGGTGAGGCCTGCTTGTCCTTTTCGACCGTTTGCCCATGTTTCTCGGGGTTGCGCACCTTCCTTGTCATTCAGTTTATCCCACTATCTTGTACCTTGTGTACTATTTGTCCCCTGACCGGGGAACTTGCTCTTTCGCACTTTCGTTCTTGTACCTGTTGACTTTGCTCGCGGCCTGTTACACTGGGCCGCGGTTATACCTTTTGGGTGTAGGTCAGCGGGCTTGGATAGTTGATCTTGGCCCGGTTCTTGTGGCTTGAGCCCAGCCCGGTGAATTGGGTCCGGGGGTGTTATACGTGATCAGGTTATGTGTCGGTTTTCAATGGTGGCGGGTTTAGTAGTGTTTATTTGTGTTTTAGTTTGATTTATGAGGTAAAAAGGTTGATGATTTGGATCTAAATTTGTATGTGTTAATAATTTGTGTTCGTATAATTTGTTCGCTGGATTTGTTGGATAAATATTGTTTGTTGGACTTGTTGGATCTCTTTTAGAAGATTCCTTCATATATTCTTTGATATAAAAGAGATGATCGGGACTGTTTGTTGGATTTGTTGTTCATATATGTGATAGTGGTGGTGGTTGTTTCCAGTAGAAGAAAAGCGGCTGTTGTGATGGTGGTGACGGTTTAATTTCCGGTAGAATAAAAAAGAGATGAAGGTGCAGGTAGATGGAGAGAGAGACGGGAAGGAGAAGGCTTAAAAGAGAGAGTGATTGAGGGTATATTTGTAATTTATTATGGATAAAATAAAAATAAAAAATCGCCTTTTCAGTCGCCCAAGAAAGTACCTTTGTAAATGGTACTATGTTGGTACGTGGTAGGCCAAGCATAGGGACACTTGTCACAATATTGTGATATCCGCTCAAGTTTTTTGGGCTACCAAATTCTATAGGGTATTTGACGATATATATATATATATATATATATATATATATATATATATATATATATATATATATATATATATATATATATATATATATATATATAGGCAAATGGGGTATGTGGTGTTGTACCTTTGGGGTATATAGGGAATTACCCCAATAAATTATTGTTTTATCGATTAATTTTTATATTTATATTTAAATTAATAGTGCTTGGTTGGATGGTATAAGGGGTAAAGAATAGGAAATGAATTGAAATATGATATTTTGTTAAAAAGAATATCTCATTCCTAGGTTTCTCAACAAATTGAGGGGAATAAAAATTAACTTCCCCATTTTCACCAAGTAGCCACTAGTCGATGGTTACCTTGACTTCCCCATTTTCACTAAGGGGGGTGGCAACCTTGCCACACATTGCCTCCTCTTTTAAAGAAAACAACCAATCATGGTTGTCCAACTAATTTTTTGCCTAATCTTGCCTAAACACTCTTTTTTAGTGGCAATCTTGCCTAATTTTTTGCCTAATCAAGCATTAAATGTGTATCAATAATTGTGAGATTTTAAAAGGAATTTGTTTATTTATTTATTTTATTTTTTTGGAAAACATCCCCAACGTCCGGAGTAATCAATGCAACGTTCAAATTTGTCTTGAAAATAGCCTCTCCCGAATCGGTGAATTCTACCGCATGCAGTACCGATTTTTGCTTGCCGCATGTATGGCAATGTTACTTGCCGATCGACACCCCTTGCCGAACCTTTGAAACCGCAAGGTTGCCACTACCCTAAATAGCCACCAGTTAACCGTTTGGTTAATTAACCATAACTATTTTCTTCCTAACAATTGACATGGTGACACTTACGAACACTAAATTTGGTCTTCACGTGAGTTCTTCATTTTGACCAAATGTGCTTACTACCGTGATTATATCATTTTTTTTCGCAACACATAAATCAAAATTCCTTTTACTTTGAAGTCAACTTCCGCTTTTACTTCAAAATTTCAAAGTTTGTTTTCCTATTTTTGGTTAATTCTCATATGTTGCTTAATTTTGATGTTATAGATGTTTTAATGTTAATGGTCATTTGTATTTTTGTATGATGTTTATATATTGCCGATGAAAACATTTTTGCTGCAAATTGATATTTAAAGATGTTAATTTGGTTCATTGGTCAATGCTTTTGATGATGAAAACATTTCCGATTGTTATTCCTCACTTTAAAACAAGCTATCTTGAGTGAATTCGGCACAATACCTTTTTCGAAGTTTGAAAACCAATCTCTTAATCCCGCATAAAAAACTAGCTCCATAGGCACCCCGAATGGGCGGGCTAGCTTCATAATATCACTTGACGAATTCTAACCGGACGTAAATTAATCATGCATAACCCAAAACATCTAAAACACAAAAATTGAAAAAAAAAAAAAATACAGAAGTGTTCATGTAATATATGAACTCGAGATAAAATCCATTAATCGATTGACAAGCTTATATGTAAAATCCTACAAAAATGGACCAACAATATTATACTATGTACTTACGGGAATAGATCCAATAAGAAGAATGAGAAATGTTTGTAGCTACACATTTCAAATGAGGAAGGAGAATTTTATGGGAGATGCATCTTATTTTATAGGTGCATCTGAAATGTGCGGTTGTAATCACTTCTCATTCTTCTCATTTCACTTTTATTTGTCATTTAACCCTTACTCATGTACTTAGATGATTATAGTAGTATTAAAAATAACAGCAGGACAGGGTAAAAAAAAATGTTTCTAGAAAGTCACTCCGCGTGAGCTTAACGCACCGTATTTACCCCCTATAAATATGTCACTCTTTCTTCATTTCCGAACACCACCCACAATTTACTTTACCAAATTCACATAACATAACATCACATAAATGGTACGATTATTCTATCCTTTTTATACCGTTAAATTCGTTAGGGTTTATATATTTGTACGGCCGGTAATTTCGTTATTTACTTGCTGTTAAAATTAAACTGTAATTGTTAGGGTTTGTATGCTTGTTAGGGATTATATGTATGCTATCATCGTACTGATTTTTTGAACTGTTTTGAATGCTGTTAGATTTGTTACTGTAATAGTAGTTAACTACGGCTGTTAATCTAGGTACTACTTACTATAAATAGCATGGTCCCACCAAAATTAAGATAAGGATTAGCCATTAGATCATGTTTAATCTCAACCATCCATATATATGCTTAAACTCTCTCATCTCTCTTTTATAGAATTAAGTATTTAGTGTAAAGATTAGTTTAGAAGTGTTACCTTATTAATTCGAATCTTGAATACCACCCAATTTTCTTTTGATTGTAATAGATTAGCTTAGTTGTAATTCTTTAATTTTCAATGAAATCAGTTTCACTTTAATCTTTTCATCTTATTGTTGTTACTGTTTTTTTTAATCAGCTTTTATCTCTTAGTTATCAGCTTATTACATATCAGCCTATCTTACTTTTAAGTTCAAGTTTTACTTCATTCAAAAGGTTTTATAAAAATCAGAAAAAGAAAAAAAAATATAAAAGTAGTTGTCTTATCTCAGCTTTCAAATAAGATATTTAGAAGTCCATTGCATCTCATCTAGCTTAATAGCTACTGTGAGCTTGTTGTTTGAGTATTATAGCAGTTTTGGTTCATTTCTCAAAACAGTCAATAAAAGTCAACTGTTTTCAATTTTTACTTCATAATAGTATAAATCTGTTTTCTGAGATTCTGTTGTTCTTAAGTTGATTTGATTGTTCATTTTGCTTCTGGTAGAGTATTATTAGCTATATTGATCATTGGATTAGAGTTGTGGAGTAGTATTAGCTGTTTCATAGTTTAGATAGAATATAAGGTAGTGTTTGGATTTGATCATTGCTGTACTGATTAGTTGTTGTATTGCTGTTTTAGCTTCACACTTGGTTCTTCTTAGGTTAGTATAACTCTAATAGATCATAAAATCAGTAGGTTAAGTTCATAAATAGTCAAAGTAAATTTCAATAAAAGCTTACTGTTAGCATTAGTAAGTATCAGTAGGTTTAATTGTAGTGGTAGTTGCTTAACAGTTCAAATTAGCTTAATGCAGTATAATTTTAGCTTTTTATTACATATAGGAGTAGATTAATTCAGAAAAAATTAGATTTGGTCAAAGTAGTAAACGTTCATTTAGTCAACTGATTTCAGTTTTAGTCTCTACTAGCTGCTGAACTTGGATCCAATTAGAGTAGCAATTAGTTGTTAGAGATAGGGCTTTTGTTGTTTTTAGACACTCAGTAGTGCAGAGAAGCTTTTGCCCCCAAAATATTGCACACTACAGCTTATTTAGACTGATTATCAGCTTCTTCTATTTTGGTATTTAGAAAATAGTCTGCTGATTTGCATTAGGCCTGCAATTGTGATTTAGCTTTGTTCTTGAGTTTGTTTTGATTCATTTGAGTTAGTTGGTAGCTTATCTAGAGTTTAGTAGTGATTTGTTTTGTTCCTGGCTTACTGGCTTATTTCTGCTAGCTTATTCTTGTATCATTGAGCTTATTCTAACTGCTTATTGCTTGCTACCTATGTTTCTGTGCTTCTTATGCTCTGAGTTTGACACTTTTGAGTTTATTTTAGTATAATATAGCTGTGTTTTCAGTTTCATTAAGTTTTATGGCAAGTGCTTATTAATAAGCACTTGCTATAAGCTGTTTTAAGCTCATTAAGCACTTTTTCAGCTTATTTTCTTTTCAAAATTTTTTCTCAAGTTCATTTTAATATTTTTGATTTTCTGTAATTTTTTCAGATTTTTATGAATTAGTTTACTATTTTTCTTGGTTTTAAATCAATTTTTAAATACTTTTTAATAAACAAAAATCAAATAAAAATCAGAAAAAGTCTTTGAAAATCCAAAAATATTTTAGATAATTCTCTTCTATTATTTTAGATTTTTCAAAATCAAATTTGCATTTTTCCCATTTAATTTTACAATTTCTTTTATTTTTAATTACTTTTTAAATTCCAAAATTAGTTATAAATTCATAGAAAATAAATAAAAAGTCAAAAAAATATTTTTCTTTTTCTCAAAATTATTTTAAGTAGTTTAAGATTTTTAGAAATTTATTTCATATTTTTAGGATCATTTTTCATAAAAAGTCACGTTTGTATTCGTACGTTACGTTTTAGAATCGCGTTAGAATTCCCGTTTTGAGTTTTTAGATAATTGTGCATACATAGCTTGTACCTTCTGCATTATTTGTTCATTTCTTTTCACCATTTGAGTTTCTCATTCACTATTTTCACTTTTTACTTTTCACGACACGATTTTGCGAATCGAATTTCAACGATTCCATTCAACCTTCGTTGGGAAACGACTCGGGTTATCCGTATTTCTCACGGCAACTGTTGTGACAAACTCTTCTTATCACTAAACTCTGTTTTAACTCCTTTACTTAGTTTGAATAAGGATTTATGAAATTATTGTTACTTTTCTCATTAACTGTTTTAGTATATACATATATGTTAACTACGGTTTATACATTTAATGATTGTATGGCTTTAAATATCATCTGTTTTGATTGTTATTAATTTTTAGTCAAGTGTTTATATACATCACATCAATGGTACGATTATTCATCCTTTTTATGCCGTTAAATTCGTTATTTACTTGCTGTTAACATTAAACTGTAATTGTTAGGGTTTGTATGCTTATTATGATCGTACGATCAAAAGTGCCTCATTTGATAGTAACTGTTAGTACTTTGTTAGGGATTTATATGTATGTTATCATCGTACTGATATTAATTGCTGTTTTGAATCCTGTTAAATTTGTTACTGTAATTTGGTTACTAATATACTAGTAGTTAACTACGGCTGTTAATGTCATTAATGCATGTGTTTTGATATATGCGTGAATTGTTAGGGCTTATATACGTATTATGTTATGATAGTATGGTTTAGAGTTAATTACAGCTGTTAATTTGGTTTTAATGATTGTATGGCTTTAAATATCATGTTAGTTTTTTATCTGTTTTGATTGTTACTAATTTTTAGTTAAGTTTGTTTATATACATGTTAACATTCACGGCTGTTAATATCATTTTAATTTATCGCTAATCAATTTGTTTATAAAATACGAATATTTTTTGAGTTGTTATTTGTCAATTTCGTTGATAGGCATTGTTCGGGTTTATAATCGCCCGGTTTTTGACATGTTTTGAAGTGTTAATGAATTCATGACCTTATGTGGTACTATCGTTAAGGTTTATCATGTTGTATCTTTTTCTTTATGTATGTTATCCAATTGTTTTTTCTAGTATGTTTTACGTGTACTGAAGTCGTTGATCAGTTTGGTGTCAACTAACATGTTTTGATTATCTGCGATCGTGTTGTAGGTTTCCCTTTTTGTACTACTACCACATGGCATTTGATAATAAGTAGTTTGCTTTTCTCGTTTCTACTGGTTTTAAATTCGTTGATGAATCTATAAATGGCTCGGATTTATTGAGTTTTTGGTATTTGCCAACTTGTTTTAGATTTTCCATATAATCCCTATTTTATTTTTGCATTAATAATTGTGTTATCCATGCGCGTGTTTATTTATAGGTTTCGTGACCTGCTTTAATGCGTGCATTCAAGTGTTAGATAATGCTAGTGTTTTGGCCCTCGTTTATAACTATTGGTTATGACTAGAGACTAACAGTTACTACTATATATTTGCAGGCTCAACCAAATCAACAACCTGCGGACTCCCAAAGCTTTAAGATCCTCATGCTGGGTCCTGAAGGAGTTGGTATGACATTAAATGTTTCATGTTATGTTTGGGATTGACATTATGTTTTAGCAGTAGTCTTCGATTTACTAATTATGTCCTCACTACAGGGAAGACGACCTTTCTCAACAGGTTTGACAATAACCGTAAGTTGTATCCATCCTTAGTAACACTAACATCAATGGATATATTTTCATGTCTAATGTTTACTGTTTTGGAAACAGCAGCAGCCCTCACTGGAGAGGATGTACGTCCACTGAACTTCGTAACACAGGACTGCATAACACACGAAGAGGGAAACATTCGTTTCGATTGCTGGGATACCGCAGGAAAAAATCAGTTTAGTGGCTTTCCTTACTAGTAAATTACCTCAGCCCTAATTATTAATTAGTGAAAGATGAAACAGTTTATTTTTGTTTATCTGCTTAACAGCGTTATATTATGCAGCTGTATTAGCCGTCTAAAACCGAGTTAAAAACTAGTGTCCAAAACTGAATTGTCACTTTATAGGGTCCATGTGTTTTTTGTATCTTTCGGGTACTATGATATCAGTTGTTTGATAACAGATGATTGATGTTATGTTGAATGCATTTTGATTCCCTGCTTATGTTAACACAACACCAAAATTTTGAACAAAACTCTGCATCTCTTGCCTTTACAGATTTTTTTTATTTTTTATTTTTTTCCTTTTCTTTTCTATAAATACTCATTTTGCATAAAGAAAATGTGCGTCTCCCTGGATATGATCCGAGGGATACAGAAAACTGCGGAGATATTCGTTTCAATTGCTGGGATACCAGAAATACACATTTTGCATTCTGTTTTTGTAACATGAATAGTTTAAATGCAGTCCTATCTCTCGTTTTTCTTTTTCACTTCGAATAGCTTTATATCTCTTATTAAGCCTTTTTATCTGCTTTCAAATTTATGTTGTTCTTGTACTAACGAAATGGTCATTTATGATTGCAGCAATGGCACTAGTGGTGCTATCATAATGTTTGATGTCACTGAATGGTCGACTTACAATGAGGCAACTAAATTGATTCGTAAGATCCGCAGGTCTGCTAATTTCCATAATTCTTTGGATTAAGTTGTATGCATCATCATTTGGGAAGACACTAACTGCTATGTATCTTCTGAAATCAGGGACTGTGGAAATATCCCGATTGTTCTTTGTGGAAACAAGGTTGATTTGCTGAACGAACACAGACACGTTAATGTCGCGCCATTTGGTAAATGGCTCAATGGGAACACCAAGTACTGTGAGATCTGTGTAATAAGCAACTACAACTTAGAAAAGCCGTTCTTGCTCCTTGCTTGGATGCTTGTTAGGTAGTTACAAATACTCTCGTTTTTATTGAAATACAACCTTATTTGACTTATTATCTGATAATTGGGTTGAAGTTGTCTTTACTGACACGGTTCTCTTTATGACAGTTACGGTATTAGTTTTATGGAGACGCCTCCTCTTGTTCCCCCTGAGGTTATGATTGACTTGATAGCTCAAGATAGGTAAGTTTTCCCATTACTGTACTACACAGTAATTCACCAGTTAAATAATCACCAGTTAAACTAATCATTTTGACAGTAATTAGATATAAACAATTGGAACTAATGACTGAGATTAATATATAATATTATAATCACCTAAAATTGATCCTTGAAAAATGAAAATGCACAATTACTTTATTTTCAGCTGCAAGTACGTATCTCTTGATGTTTATAATCACTGAAAAATATTTGTTTGATGTAAATGTCTAATGACTTATCATATTTGGTTAAATTACAGAAATGAACAAGAGATTTTCGGCGGTTTTTCCCGGGCTCTTGCCCAGGCTAATCGTGAACAGGCTCTTATGCCGGTTGGTGTGCGGATTCTTAACGAGTATCGTAACCAGGCTCCTGATGCACCATTGCCTGATGACGATGATGAACTGATGTTGATGCTGAAATCGATCGATGCTGAAATCGATCGATGCTGAAATCGATGATGAGGAAATGGTGATTCTTGATAATTTAATGATTTAGGGCTTTTGGCAGTCAACAAAGATTGGAATCTGGCTTTCATAGTTTCATTCAGGGGGCATCATTATCAAAAGTTTTATTCAAGTGACATTGGTTTGTATGGTACTAATATATTGTGTCAGTATTTTAGTTTCCTAATACTATTCGAGTCATGTTGCAACGCAATGGTAGGTGGTTTGTCTTTGTTTCCTTTTGTATGTCTATTTTCTTTTGAGCCCAATTCTCTTTTAATTATCTTTTAGATCCATGTTTCTTACTTGGTTACTTATTGGTTAGATATGCGATTTATGTTGGTAACGATATGACTAGAATTTGACAGAATGACATGCTTGTATTCTTCTTTAGCAAGGGGTCGTAAATCGTTGAGTTGGTATGCTTGTATTCTTCTTTAGCAAGAGGTACTTAAATCTTTTGAGTTGGTATCTTGAAGTATTTGTCGCTGTTTCTTGCTGAACAATTAATTCTTTTAGAGGCCATGAGGTTTACTCATAACAAACTATATAATGATACAATTTGAAATAAACAGTGAAATGTATAAGTTTAAGAAAGACTAAACGAACGCCCATGGATAGCAACGGGATTTTATAGCGGCGGATACTTATAGTGATATTTTGGTTATACAAAACGTTACACAATACACTTAATCAAAATATAATTATAACTATACGCAGCTTTAAAATTTCGTTGTTACACTCTCATATCCATGTTTCTTACTTGGTTACATAAAACGTTACACAATACACTTAATTAAAATATAATTATAACTTGGGTTTTTCTAACTTGTATCCATAAAAAGTACACAAAAGTATACAAGTTGCCCAGAAAAGTACATAAGTTGCCCAAGATTACACAAGTTGCCCAAAGGACAGTGTACTTTTGCAGTCCTTCTGCTGTACTTTTTTGGGCAACTTGTGTACTCTTTATGTTTCTTTAACTTGTATCCCGGGATACAAGTTAGAAAAAACCAATTATGAAATACACTTTATTTAACGTGAGCACACATGAAACATAGTGATATTAAACCTAGACTTATGTAGAAATGTAAAATCAAGAGGGGTGATCAAAATCTGTGTGATAATAGGTAAATTGGTCCTTCCAAAACCGAGCCATGCGTGAATTGGTCCTTGAGGAGTCGATCCAAAATGAACTCACACTACCAGGTATTCTACCTGAGAGATTACTTAACTTATGTAAAACCAATAATGAGTAAAAACGATATGGAACACAGAGCTGGACCATTGATTTCGACCAAAAAATCATGAACCAACAGTCATTATCTTTACTTTGTTCCTCGACAAGAGTCACTAATCACTATATTATATTTCATCTAATCGTCAATGGAGACCTCCATAATAAACGAACACTACATTAAACCTTCATGTTGCAACAGTTAAAAACAGCTCATTCTTCACAATCATCTTGTAAGCCGGTCAAAAAAGAGAACCTATAACAGCGTTGCATAGTACAGTAGTAAATAATCTATACTTGTGATGTGACGTACGTTAATGAGACTCTTATGGGTTTGATTGTATCCTTTCCAAGAATAAACAATATATGAGTTGAACAGAAAATGATAAAAGTTTGAAGATTAAAATGTACTTAAAGTATGAAATCGCCCCGACACCTATCTTGAAAATTCCAAAACTACCCATTTTCATAATTTCAGGTCAAAGATTACTAGTACTAAAATCAACAATGAACAAGATTAATTTATCAAATCTAAGATCCTTACTAGACAAATGTACCAAAAACAACACTCTCCAAATAACCCAAATCCATGCTCAAGCCATTACTCAAAACCTCATCAACACTCACCAAGTTTTCGCCTGCAAGTTACTCAACTTTTACGCGAAAACACTAAAAAATCAGGATTGGCGTTGCACGGTGAAATCCCGAATGAAGTTACATTTTTGTAGGTGTTATCAGCTTGTGGTCATGGAGGAGTAATCAACGAAGGGAAATCTTTATTTGACAAAATGGTTCATCGCTATGGTATTAAACCGACAATTTAATGCTACGGCTGTATAGTGGATCTGTATTGTAGGGCAGGGGATGTAGATGAAGCGATGGAGTTGATTAATAGGATGCCAATGGAACCAGATGCTGTTATTTGGAGGTCGATATTGAGTGTGTGTATGATAAAGAGAGACCTGCAATTAGCTGAAATAGCAGCAAAGAAAGTACTCGAGTTAGAGCTTTGTGATGATGGAGTTTACATACTTCTTTGGAATGTTTATCGGTCAACCAATAAGTGGGAAGATGCATTAAAGACGAGAAAGCTAATGAGAACTCAGAATATTAGGAAAACGCCGGGGTGTAGTCGGATTGAGATCAATGGTTTTGTTCATGAATTTACTGCAGAGAACAAAACGTTTCCATTTGCCACTGATATGCAGACTATTTTAGAAGTTTTAGCTGAGCAGTCGAGATCTATTCATGATCACTTTATACTTTGATCAATATGTCACTCGTCACGTTTAACATCATGCATGTTTATTGATTGGATTATTGTTAAAAAATTTGAGTCTGTGTAGATCTAATCCTGATGAACCTAAAGAAGCCATGATGCAATCCATCGCGAGTAATCAAAAAAAAAAAAAATCATGTAGGCTGCAATCAAACTGATTGTGTTTTTTCTTATATATCTGTCTGACGTTGATGAGAGAATTCATGTATGAATAATCACCATTTATACAGTAAGTCAATAGGATTGGAATTGTTCATTACTCAGTAATGTTTACAGGAGTCGTCATTTAGTACTTTAACATAAGTACTGAAAAAGTCTATAAGACAACCCCAGTTTGAAATACACAGATGAAGGAATACTCGAGGCCCCGAAAAAAAAACCAAACCAAACAATTTGTATCTAAAACAGAAACAAATATACAAGAACTGGGCGTGACACGAACATCATAAGAAAGCAAATAGAAACCAGAATTCACTGTTGCACGAATCCAACAAACAAGAGCTAGCGGAGAAAAGAACCAGAGCAATGCTGCCCTGAAAAAACGAACCCAGAAGAACTATTGACCCAGAGACACGACTAAGCCGGATTGCAAACACAACGCCCAGCACAACTGAGACAAATCGAGTTAAATTAATGGAATTAGCATAGAAGCACTGGACCCTCGCACCAGTCTACCCGTTTGAATACAAACTTGTTGCATCTGTTGAAAATCCAAAAATACAATACCAAGTGAATATCAATAGCCAACTCCAGAACGGACTTCTGCTCCGTAACACTTTGTTATTGCGGAATTTCCACAGATAGTCAAAGGTAGACCAAATTACCGGCTGCTAACACAACCTTAGAACAGATGACAGATTACCCACCATTTTGTAAGACTTCACCTGTAGAAGACCCGTTAAAGCAGCCCGAATTCCACCAAGCTTAAAATATGGACCAAAATGATGCAGCCATTCTACACCAAACCAAGATATGATCACTAGTTTCGACAGACTCTTCACAACATGGGCAGTGAATAGCCAAACCAATGTGGTCCAGTAAGTTTCTAACTGGAAGCGGATCACACAAAACGACAGATATGTGCAGTCACATTAGGGCATACTTCTAACAATGAAAGCTTCATCTATTGAATTAAAGTATGTTGTTGGGGGAACAGATACAGGTCACTTTCATGTCTAATTCTAACAATTAATGTTCTCAGCTTAAATATATATCCGGACTGCATCAAGAATCAACATCATTCAAATGAAGATCTAAGTCAAATTCCCCAAAAGTTCAATATAATCTAGAAAACCATACAGCAAGCGTTAATAGAGACGACTATGTGTGTGTTTGTAAGATCCATTGCTGCCTTTGTAACCCACTGAAATGGCTTGCATGTGATCTAGAGACCAGCATATGTATCTATGGTTGATGATTTGTTCAAATCTTACCATGCAACGATACCGACCAAAGAGGTCATAGAGTTATAATTTAGTGCATAAATCAACGACCTCAATGGCTCAAAAGGCTATGTCCGGACTTGGTTCTGATAAGTGTTTTGCAGGGACGGTCTGAACAAAGAAATATCCTTGTGATTGCCTTTTTTGTTTTAAGCAGCGGCACCGTCCACTCAGGTTCAACAGGAATTACACAATGATATACATCTGCACTAGTCAATGGAAATTAACTCGGGAGAATTCTGCACATCATTCTTGGCAATGTATACACAGTTACCATCAGATGCATCTTCCAACCTCGACAATGATATTATTTCACCCAAAACTTTGTATATTCTTTCAGACAGAGGGTGAGATTTATCAGCAGCCAAGAACTCGTGAAACTCGCCCTCCACTTCAATAGAACTACGCCCTGGAGTTTTCTTAACACCATTCCCCCTCATCATACTTCTTACCATCTTTACCTCATCCCATTTACTTCTAGCAGCACATAAACTTTCCATAAGCACATAAATACCACTATCATTTGGATCCAATTCTATGAGTTTTTTGGTAGCAAGTTTACCTAGCGCAAGATTTCCGTGCATCCTACATGCATTAAGAACCGCTCCCCAAACCGCTTTATCAGGTTCCATTGGCATTTCTTTTAGTAATCCGTAAGCTTCATCCAAGTGCCCAATTCTTCCAAGTAAATCAATCATACACGCATAATGCTCCAGTGTTGGTTTTATCCCGTAGGTTATCTCCATCTCTTTGAAGTAACTTCTTCCTTGAGTCAGTAAACCCCCATGACTACAAGCAGATAGCACACCGACAAATGTAATCTCATCCGGTTCATATCCCAATTCTCTCATTTGTTCAAAAAGACTAAGAGCCTTCACAGCATGCCCCATGGGAAGCAAAACTGACAATCAAAGAATTCCAAGATACCAAGTCTTTCTCAGCCATTTCATTAAAGAGCTCTACAGCCGCATCAATGTTCCACATTTGGCGTACATGTCTATGAACGCATTTCCAAGTGTCGCGGTAAGTTGAATCCGATTCCGCTTGACATAGTAAGAGTACATCCACTGGCCTAAATCTAAGCAGCCGGCTTGAGCACAAGCAGAGAGCACACATACCAAAGTACTCTCTATAGGAACAAAACCTACATTTTCCATTTCGTGAAACAGTTCTATCGCTTCCTTTGGTTTATTATTTTGTGAATATCCCGCAATCATTGCATTCCAAGATACAATATTTCGCTCAGGCATCTCATCAAACATTTTCTTCGCCATAACCAACTCCCCATTCTTAGCATACCCGTTAATCATACTCGTCCACGAAAACACATCCCTAATCCCCATACCCTCAAAAACCTCCTTAGCCGTAACCAAACAAGTACACTTAACATACATATCCAACACCGAATTCATCAAATTCACACTCATCTTCTCAACATAATCATGAACACTCCTCCCCAACTCCAAGTCCCCTTTCTTAGCACACGCACCAAAAACCATTCACTCCAACTCCACTAGTCCCTTTCATCATCTCAAAAACTCTCAACCCCTCATCCACCATCCCACTTTTCACATACACATTAATCAAACTACTCCAAGTAACAACATCTCGCACTCCCTCATACATTTCATCAAACACTTTTCGCGCACTTTGAACCCGTCCCACCTCTCCATAAAAATGAACCAACCCATTCCTCACAACCAAATCCCACCCAAACCCATGTCTCAAAACCAAACAATGCACACTCTCACCAACTCTCAAACCCTTGGAACAACACTTCAACCCAAACACAAAGCCCTTTTCATCAAAACTCACCCTTTTTCGCACCATTTCGCGAAAAAACGAAAACCCTTTTACGTAAAGATGATGTTTCAAAAACCCTCTTAACATGACATTCCAAATGTAGATATTTGGGTTTGAAATTTGGTTGAAAAGTTTGCATGCGTGTTTTAAGTTGGCAAAATGTGATAATGCTGAAAATGTTAAGAGCCTGCTGAGTGGGAAAGTGTGGAAAATGAGACCGGTTCGGGTCATGTGGGCTTGGATTTGGGTTAAATGGGTCATTGAACTGCATGATTCTAGTGTTAATAATACTGGGTTTCTGATTATTAGATTGGTTTTTGAGGATGAAGTGTTACATGTGGGGTTTGGTTTTGATAATGTTGAGAATAGACAACGTAGTTTGACTAGTTTCATGTCTAGAATAATGTTGGACTTCAAGGAGATGTGGTTTTGATTTTGCTTTGTAAAATAAAGTTACTTTTACATTTTGGTCTCACACTATTATAATATAATATAACAAGTAAATATGATGTGACACTAAGTAAGTTGCAATTTTTTTAGTTAACCATTGAACTTGCTTACTATTGGTTCCATTTGGTCATTAAAGGGTTGATTAGGCAGTTTTATGGACCCAACAGTAATGGCGTGTGGCAGCAGCCCATTGGCTGAGAAACTTTAGGAGTTAGACTGTTCACCTGCTAATACACCAAACCTTATAAAAAATTCAAAGGCAGCAGATATGAGTCACCTACTTGCCTGGAAAGTGTATTCTAAGTCACCCATTTGTTACCTAAAGACCAACTATAGTATGGGAGGCCTGTGCAATCACTATGGAGAAGCTTTTTGAATTACTATGGATGTATATACATCCTTTTTATTTTCTTCAACCCACAAAACACACACACAAACACACACATATCGGATTCTCCATAACCACACACACATACTAAAAAAACAACCAAAAAAAAAAAGAAAAAAAAAAGGCGGATTAAACAAAAAATGGCAGACGATTAAACTAAATTAGGCAATGATTTTTAATTTTCTATTATGGTTTAGTTTTTGCTAATTCATTAGTTTATATATATATATATATATATATATATATATATATATTCGTTAAAATTAGGGTTTCGTTAATTTGGGCCTTTTTTGGATTTGTTTTGCAGGTTCGCTTGCCGTTGATGTTTGCAGCTAGGCCTTTTTAGGTGTTTGTTGGGGATACCAGGTTTATTGGTGTGCAAAGGTATAACAAAAGTTTAATCTTTTTTTGGTTTTGTCAATATAGATGCATTCATTTGTAATTTGTGAATTTCTTCAATATTGGAATTTAACTGTAAAATGAAAAATGAACATATAAACTGAGGAAGAAGGGTTAAAAAATAGACTTATGGTATATAACCGGACGAAAATAACCTAATAGGCCACTGAATAAGCTGAAAGAAAAGTAAGCGAGCCTGTCGTAATAAGCTACGTATAAGCTGTATATAAGGTTTGGTCATGAGTTGTGTATAAGCTATGGTCGTAAGTGTATAAACTGATTTTATATGTTCCTATAAATGACGTCGTTCATAATACCTAAATTAAGATGAATATAGTTACACTGGGATTTAGGAAGTGATTATTTAATTGTTGGAGGGGGGGGGGGGGTTGTGTTACCTTATTTATCATGTTCATAGGTTTATATTGATATAAAAATGGTTTAGAAGTAGAAGATAGACAACCTTATCTATCAACTTATAAGTTATTTGAAGATTTAAAACTGTTCTATACGTTATTTAGATGATTATTCAGTAGACGATGTTTTTTATAGCGCTACAGATCTATGAACAATAAGTAGCTGAAATGCATCGGACTAATAGGTTCCTTCAATGTTTTTGTAGGTGATATTTGAGACAGCATTTGCAGATGTATGTTTAGTGCAGCTGCAAATATCTGGTACTCTTAACATGTCTTGATAGAACCGCGTAATGCACAATAACCTACTGGTAGCTAATGTTCTTCATAGCATGTCAATGAAATGATCGATCGGTTTAGTTTTGCTCATATTTTTTATATTATGCTATTTTTTCAGATCGATGATTGGCCAATTTACTTAGAAGCTTCATTTAGGTTTGCTGATATAAAGGTGCAACATTTTTTAGGTAAAATTACACATTCATATCTATATTAACATATTTTTAACATGTTCTTTCCTAAAAATGGTTGAGTCGTTTTATATCTATAGCTTTGTATATAGGTTTTCAGAAAACTTACACCTTTGGTCACTTTTTGAGATGTAATATTACTCAAACATTCATTTTTATAATTCTCTTATCAGTTTTGTCAGTTGTCTAATATTCTGATGGAGTCTTGGTACGTTATGTAATGTATGCCAATTTAGAAGCATGGAAATAATGATCCAGTAATTTAGAACTAAAAATATAAAGCGTTCAAGCTTAAAGTGTGAATGTTGCTTCTGTTTTTGGTCACAGGTGAGGAGGCTTTGAGTTTGACTATGGCCAATCTTACTTGAGTTTGTTCCAAGAATGTGTTTTTGTAATGAATAGCATAATGTTTCTGTTTGTCTTAACAGAGATCGGGCAATGTTTAAGACGAACTTAATGGCTATTTGCATTAAAATGTGGGACATGCTGCATCTCGCCATCAAAGATGCCATGGTTAGTAACCCATTTGCATATTACATTAGCTATCTAAAATAGTTGCTTTTTAATGTTGGCCTGCTTATATAACAAGTATCAAATCTAGGAGTCTGTAATGTAATGTTTGTATGCAATGCAGGTCGAGCCCTATTGGGAATGAAGTGACAGGAACTATGAAAGATTGGATGAGAAAAAGGAGTTGTTTTTACAATATGCAGGTATGGTTTCCTAAATTGGTTTAAGATTTTTTGTTGTAAATCAGGGTTATGGTTTGATCCTGTTTGTGGTCTCATGAATAGGTTATTTTGAAATTTAGGTGGATTACAACAACTTATTTGTAGTGAAATTTAGGCCTTATTACAACAGGTTATTGTGTTTTTAAATGTGTCTTAATTAACCAGCTTATTGGCTTATTAAAATTGGATTTGTTTGTTACAATTACCTAATATTGATTTTCTTATTTAATGGCTTTGGTCACTGCATGTCTTTTATAGATAGACACTAAATTTAACAGTTTAGTCATAAAAAAAGAGACTACAATCATTCATTCACATTTTTTTTTTTTTTTTGTCTTCATCTGAAAGGATGAATTTCTTTGAATTAGAATAATGGCTGATGAAGAGTAAGCTGATTGAAAGTATTGACAAGGTGGCTGAAGCAACAGGGACCAAAGATACGGCCCGTGTTTTACAGATCATTGAGTCCCCATCTTGAAGATTTTATTACATGTGACTCGACTAAACACCAGTAGGAAGAACACCAGAACACATAACGAAATTTGGTTGGTGAGATCTCTTTTCCTTACCAGTGTATATATTGCATGGTGGTGCAGAGCTTCCTTTTTACATTGTAGTGCTTCTACAGATTGCAAAATGTGTGGGTGCTTGGTTTGGAATGGGTAACTTTTTCTGGGTCAAATGCGGTTCCATTGCATGGTAAAACTTTTTTGACAGTCTTTTTCCAGTGTAGATAAAATAAGACTATATAAGTATTCTTCTTTTTATTTTGTAATAATGTGTTGAGATCCTCAAGGATGGTATCAAACTGATCATTTGACCCCTAAAAAATTACATGATCATAATTCACATGTAGATGTAAACTCAGATCGATTATTCCAAATTACGTGGTATTATGAGGTGTAATAGCGGCTGTAATAGCCGATTAGCAGAAGTACTTACTAGATGTATACAAATTGTAAAGTTGTTGTAGTAACAAACCTTTGATTTTAGTGTATTTTCCTATCTTTCTTGCAGTTGGAGCCCTTGGTGGTAAGAAGGTTCATGTTGGTTGCAATGGGAACATCGTCTGGAGGTGCACCACTTCACTTGGTGCGCACACACGGCTAAAGAACATTTTCAGTACAAAAGAGTGTATTGGATCTGCTTATTTCGAGCCCAAAAAGGTGCGTTTGATCTGATTATTTTGAGCCCAAAAGAGTGACTTTGGGTCTGCTTATTTTCAGCCCCGAAAGGGTGCATTTTGTTGCTGATTTTTCTACACAAGAGAGCGCGTTTTGTTGCTGATTTTTTTGCACAAAAGGGCGTGTTTTATTGCTGTTTTTTCAGCACAAAAAGGCGCGCTTTGCTGCTGATTTTTCTGCACAAAAGGGTGCATTTGGTTGATGATTTTTTTGCACAAAATGGTACATTTCGTTGCTGATTTTTCTGCACAAAAGGGTGCGTTTTGCTTGCTTATTTTTCTGCACAAAAGGGGTGTTTGATGCTACATCTTTTTAGCCATCAGGGGCGTTTGGTTTACGTATTTTCTACCCCCAAAGGGTGTTTGGTAGTACAAATTGTATCATTTGAAACTTACCTATTTGGTCCGGTTCATTTAGTGACCCGAGAGAATATATATTTTATACTTACCTATTGAAGGTTTCCATTTTGTTTGAAAATTTTGGTTGATCATTTACAATAAATTGGTAGTATGAAGCTATTGAAGGTTTCCATATGTCTGTGTTAAAAATATAACCTGTGTCCATTTTGATTGTAACTTCAACCATAAACATACAATTTTTTTTTTTTTTTTTTTTTTTTTTTTTTTGCCCTCATTTGTTTGCATCTCTTATATTGACTTTGGTTATAAAATACTTATTACATGTTATGTTTCTTAATCATCTTTGCTTAATGATCTAACTTTTCATCTCAAAACAACCATTTGACAACTACGTTTGCTTACCATAATTAACAATTAAATATATTTATATTTTTTCCTATACACATGATTGTTCAGCTCCTGTACACCCAACCCGACATCAACAACGTCGAGCACAAGAAATTTCACAAGAAAAAGCCGCACCGCAGCAACGCGCGGGCTATTTTGCTCGTTTTAAATATTGTGCATTTTTAACCTTTAACTTACCTAATGTATTTATATCACGTATTTTTTTTGTTTTTGTTTTATGTATTTAAATACTTTACATGCACCTTTAATATTTATATCTTCTTTAAAAATAAGTTTTCATTAAAAGGAAAAAATGTAAGTTTTAACTAAAATAAGTCTAATACTATGAATGTATATATATATATATATATATATATATATATATATATATATATATATATATATATATATATATATATATATAGAATCCGGTTCCATTGAGAAGGTTTTTATTTTGAGAAGATTGAGAAATCTTCGTTTGAACAAACTGATTTATGTTTTTGATTTGATTCACAAGTAAACAACATTTTATGGTGAATCGAATCTATAAATCACAAATTTGATTCACAAATCATTGTTAAAATCGAGTTATGATGACGATTCATTAAATTTGTACAGATGATTCAGTATTCTCTATATATTGCAAAATCGAGAGATTTTTAACATTGATTCAATTTTTTTTTTACACATTTTGAATTTTAATCACATTAAAATGAGTTTTATGCTTGAAAAACATGCATCAAAGTTAAAAGTCTATCGTTTTTGAAAACCTTCTCAATCTTCTCAAAATAAAAACATTCTCAATTGATCCAGATTCTATATATATATATATATATATATATATATATATATATATATATATATATATATATATATATATATATATATATTGATGCGTAAGGATTGCACCAGGCTTTACCTCTCGAGGGATTTCGAGAAGCTTACAACCCCCACCAGGCAGTGTACCTGATCGTTGTAGTATAGTATAGTGACAAGTACTGGGGGATTGATCGTTCAGCTAGGAATAGTGTCGCTAGGATTAGAAAACCTAAAGACTAGGTCTAGAGATGAGGGATGATTCTTTTTGTATTTTTAGGTTTTTATAAAAACAATTGAAAATCTCGGTTTTGAAGGAGTTGGGCGGAATTAGTTGCTAGTTAACTAACCCAATTAATAAGATGCAATCAAAATAAAATATTAAAAATGAAAATAAACTAAATTAAAATAGAGGTGTGAGCAATATATGGGAGAATTGTGTTTACTTAGATTTCACTACTCCATATATATCTTTTACAGGTTAATTACTTGTTACAGTTGCGTGGATGACGGATTGTATTCCTTAATACTATTCATGGGGTGGCGTACTTACTTCCCCAATCCTATAAGCTCCTACTTCACTCCTATGTCGAGCCGGCTAAGAAGCTCCTAACATGGGATCACTAGAATTCGCTCATGCATTAAATACAATCATAAAAACCTAGTACACATCGGTTTATGTTTCTTAAGACGTTCAAGCATGTTACACAATGGAGATCTGCCAATTTTCTTAAGCCTAACTGATTGGGTCTAAACCGTCAGATTATTATTAACCACAGTCAATAAGTCAAAAACAGCTTAGAACCAATTCTCCGGTGATAGTGTAGTGTTTCCCCGGGTCGTTAAAGTCCCAGCGAGATTGAAATGGTGTCGTTTGAAATCGTTTTTGAGAAAGTGGCACTGAGGACAATAGCCAGATGATGTGGAGTTGATATTGCTACTGTTATTTTGGTATTTGTACACTGATATAATATTCACAAAAATCAGATAACAGATATATGCACGTATTCACAATTCAGATTTACGCAATCGGACTGAAAAAGTGGGATTTTGGTATTTAACAAATTACAGGGGGTGCTTTTGACACTTTTTGAAACTTAAAATTAAAAATGAAAATGAAATTATAAAAGTGATTAAAATACTATTTAAATATTATTTAATTAATAAAACTATTTAAAATCTAAATTAAAACCTAATTTAAATTAACTAAAAATGACAAATGATATAAATTAAACTAAAAATTAGCAAAAATATTTTCTAAACCTAAATTAGAACTTGAAGAAAGTATAAAAAATAGAAATAAATATTTTTGTCTTTTTATGGGTTTTTTATGAATTAAAAACTATTTAACTTAATTAAACTAATTAAACTACTTTTAATTAATAATAATACTAAATTAACTTAGAAAATTACAAGAAAAATTATAAAATTACTTAACCATCACTGGAATCCTAAAAAATTATAAAAACTCTAAAAATTATGTTTTAAGACTTATCCACTAATTATTTACCTTTTAATTAACTTAAGTCTATTTTAAACAAATAAAATAAGAAAAATAGAAAATGAACAGTAGAATTGAAAAATATATTTTCTAAAAGTCTATTATACTATATTAGAGCTAGGAAAAATATAAAAATTAAGTTTTACTTTATAAAAACTAAATATGATATTTAATACTTAATATTAATTACTAATTAATAAAACTGAAATTAAATCTAATAAATACTAAATGACAAAATAAAAATCTAATAAAATTACTAAAATTACTTTACTATATAAGGTATTTAATAAAAATATAAAAACACTAAGTACTTAATTAAAATCTAAAAATGAAAATTAAAATTAAGTTGAATTAAATAGAAACTATCACTTATTTTAAACTTGATTTTTTTTGGATTTTTCTTTTGCAAACTAACTTTACCACTGAAAATAGAAAACTTTTGTAAAACCACTTTTGAAAATAGCTTATAAATAAGCTGTCACACCCCCTTGGCTTATACAGTTGACTTTTGTTGACTGTTTGGTCAAATAAGCTCAAATGGCTTTGGGTGGGGTCCACAATGGTATAAATGGGTACAAATAAGTTAGATACACTAAAATAAGCCAGAAACAACAACACTTGACCACAAATAAGCTGAATAAGTTCAAATAAGCACTTTCCAAAACCAAAGATTACTCAGATTGGGGACAAACTTGAGGGGCTAACCAGGTGGGGTCCACTGGGTTATAGGTCAAACCAAGGGTCAATGTGTGCACCCTGGTAGGAGGGGGGTTCAAAGGGACCAAGTTTGGCAAGTGGGGTCCACTGAGGTGGTCTGCAGCCACCACTTAAGGTGGTGGTGTAGGTGAGATCTGATGTGCACAGGGCAAGGGTCTGCCCTGCAGCTCACTTCCAAGGCTTGTAGAAGCTTGGAGAAAAATCAAAAAATTGAACCAATTATGGACTTTGGAAGATAAGCTGGTAGAGAATAACTTGTAAAAGTTTTGAAGTCCAAATCCAAACACACAAATCAGAATTAAGCTTGGAATTTTTGCAAAAATCTGAGAATGGGTAATATTGACTTTTTGATTAAACTAGACTTTTGACTATTTTGGATTTCCAAAGGCTCTTACTGATCACTAACTAAGTTATAAGCTATATTAGGACTAGTTATCACTATATTAACAATGACTTTAACCAATGAGATTGATTTGGAAACACAAATCCTTCACAGTTAACTGTGAAGGGAAAAATGATGAGGTTTTGACTTTTCTATGAAACAAATCTGGTTTAGTTGGTCTTTATTACCAATTCATGCCTAAGGAAAGTTGTTTGAAACATGAACTCCTTCTGAGAATAACAATAACTCAACCAATTAGGTTGATCCAAACACCCCTATTGTTGAGCTGTTTTGAGCATTTCAAGACAGATGATCACTAGGGTTTGCAAATTTGATTTCTAGCTACTCATTATGGCTGAGGAAACTTGTTTAAGCACTTGAAAACAGATTACCACTAAAACAACACAAGTATACCACTTAAACTATTTTGGCAGACCAATATTGAAATTATAAGTACTATATATTCTAACAAGCTAGTAATGATTACTAAGCTAAAAAACTACTAGACACAATCAACTAACACAGATTAACACAGATTCTCAACTACAAGCAATGAATCAGAATCTACTAAGATCTAAGATTTTTAGTGAAAAATAGAAATGAGCAAAAGCTTACAAGGTATCCCTAGCTTGAACAAGGGATTTTCCTATGAAGCCTATCTTTAGATAGGCAAACTCCAACTCCAATCCTGCTCCTCAATGATTCTCCAAACCTGAAAACAAGAACTAAACACCACAGTTGACTTTATTTGACTTTTGAGATTTTTTTATGTTTTTCTAGTTATACTGAGTTTTAGAGTCTCTAAAAGCTTAAGTAAGCTTAAGGGATCCTAAATGAGCCTGATTCAGTCCATTAACCTTGGTACATTTGATCACTGAAGTTGTTTAGAAATTCAAAAGGTAGAGTAAATTGCAAATTCATAAAACAGAACTAAACCTTGATATTTTATAACTTCAAAAGAGTAGAAATACAATAACTAAGATGCTACAATGCTTGAATTAGAAAGATTACACTGGATTTCAAAGATAATTTAAATTCGACTCTATTTAAAACTAATTAAAAACTACACACTTCATTCCTTGCATCTTCTTCTATTTATAGCCCCATATTAGGTCTTCTGGTTGCATCCTCATCATATCCCACCTCTTTCAGATGAATTTGGTCCACTCACAAGGCTCCACGTGTTTTGGCGGGAAAAGACCTTTTTGCAATTTGTTTTCTGATTGAGGCAACTGGGGGGGGGGGGGGGGGGAAACATCAATTGTGGTGGTGTAGGTAGGTGTAGGGATGTGGGTTAGTGATGATGAGATGGACAAGTTGGGATGGTGGCTGTAAAACCATGGTGGTATGGTGGTATTCGGGGTGAGAGGGAAAACGGGGAAGGGTGGTTTTGGGGGGTTTGACTGGTATTGACCAGGTCAAAGTTTGACCCGGTTTAGTATTATTAGGGTGTGTTGGGTTTGTGGGTGGGCTGTGAAATGCTTGGGCCCAAAAATAGGATGGGTAGTGGGTTGGACTAAGGGATTGGGTTATTATTTATTTTGGGTAGTAGGTTTAAGTCCGGTTTGGTTTTTGTTTTAACACAAGGGCCATTTTTGCCAATTAACGAAAGTTGAGGGTGTGATCTTGGCATGTTTCCAAAATATTTCCAAGGGTATATTGTGCCATATTATGAATAGTGAAAGGGTCCTTTGATGATTTTTCAATTTATTTTTCACCAGGGACTGAAACCGTCAAACTTTCAAACTTCAGGGACCATTTGTGTAATTTTCACCAAACTTTCCACCAAGGACCAATCCTGTCATAAAAGGTTAGTGCAAGGACAAAATTTGTTTTTCTCAAAGTTTTTCATATCCCAGGGACCATTTTTGACAATTTCCAAAGTTCAGGGACTAAACTTGACATTTTGTGAAACTTTTCACCAAAGGACTAATTATGTAACTTTTTGATTTATAAGGACCTTTGGTGACTTTTTCAAGTTTTTAGAATAACCAGGGACTAGATTTGACAACTTTTGAAAGTTGGGGGACTGAAACTGCCAATTATGCAAACTTTGTGCATTTTTTTATCTGTTTTTTATTATTCTGCATTTAAAACATGTAAAACACTTTCCTGGGATATTTTCACTATTTTGATTCATTATTGAGTATTTTTGGATGTTTTGGCAGTTCAGAAATGGTAAAAATGATGAGTATTTACACACTCATCAATCCCCCACACTAAAACATTGCTAGTCCCTAGCAATCTTTTGAGAAAAAACCTGATGGATTTGAAATTCTCTTTACCAAAAGCCATCACTTCTGGAGTAGCCAGGTGTAAGAACTGTGGCACACCTGATAACCGTGTGATTTTGAGCAAACCACCAGCTGTCAACGGATTTGATTTGTCTTTACCAAAAGCCGTTTGCTTCTGGACTAGCCAGCATCTTGATGGACTAAGTCAACATCTTGGTGAGCTGATTACCAATTATGGATTTTCCACGGCCTTTACCACAAGTCATAATCTTGTGGGCTAGTCAACTCATTTGCTTATGAGGATGCGGGGGAGTTGAGGAACCATACAATTTTTGGCAAATTGACAGCCATCAACGGGTTTGAGATGTCTTTACCAAGAGCCGTTTGCTCCTGGACTAGCCAATCCATTTGTCATTTAGACTTTGGCGGACTGATTACCACAAAAATTTTGAAATAAAGTGAAAAAAATTTTGAAAAATTTTAGGCCTAAAAAATGAGGGTACTTAGAAAGTTTTGTGATAAAATTCGTAAGAATTCCCCCCCCCCCCCCCCCCCCCCCACACTAGAACTGAATATTGTCCTCAATATTCAAAGTCTCGGCTATTATGCCGAATCTCTGAACGGAAAAAGCTAATATTCGATGCTAACTGTGGAAATTTGGATTTTATTTTTCACTTTATTTATCTGTACATACAAATATATATATATATATATATATATATATATATATATATATATATATATATATATATATATATATATATATATATTTATATATATATTTGGAGAAACTTATATACATATTTACTTTTCAACAGGTGGGGGACGGCCACTCCCCCACACTAGGGTGGTAGAAAGTAGAAAGAAGTCAGAAATACGGGTGAAAACCCATATATGTTGCTAATTTTTGTTCACCGAGTCACTAGCTTGACTCGATCCCCGAATTCATTTGTCCATGGGGAAAGTTTGGAGATCCGGGACAACCATGGGTGGTATGTCCTCTCCAAAATAATGTTTCAATCTATGACCATTCACTTTGAAGTTGGGACCTTCGGGTTGAGATAATTCAACAGTCCCGTATGGATATACTTTAGCAATAGTGAATGGTCCGGTCCATCGGGTTTTTAATTTCCCCGAGAAGATCTTTAATCTTGAGTTGAAAAGAAGGACTCTGTCACCGACGTTGAAAACGCGGTTCTTAATCTTGAGTCGTGAATCTTCTTTGTCTTTTCTTTGTAGATCAAAGAGTTCTCGTAGGTTTGATCACGCAGTTCGTTTAATTCATTGAGTTGAACCTTACGGTGATCACCCGCTTTATGAAGGTCGTAGTTAGCATGTTTCAAGGCCTAGTAGGCTTTGTACTCGAGCTCGATCGGTAAATGACACGCCTTCCCGTATACAAGCTTGTATGGAGTACACCCGATGGGTGTTTTGTAAGCTGTACGGAAGGCCCAGAGTGCATCATCTAGTTTATCCGACCAGGAAGCACGATTTTCACCTACTGTCCTTTCAAGAATCCTTTTTATACCACGGTTGGAAACCTCCACTTGCCCACTTGTTTGGGGGTGATATGCGGTGGAAAGACGATGAGTAACACCGTACTTAAGCATGACTTTTGCAAATTGATCATTGCAAAAGTGAGTACCGCGATCACTAATGATGGCACGTGGGGTTCCAAAACGAGCAAAGAGGGATTTCAAGAATTTCACAATAACTCGGGCATCATTAGTGGGTAAGGCTTTAGCCTCAACCCATTTTGACAAGTAGTCAACAGCCACGAGTATGTATTTGTTTCCACGAGAAGATGGGAATGGCCCCATAAAATCAATGCCCCAGACGTCAAAGATTTCACAAACTTGAATAGCATTTTGCGGCATTTCGTTCTTTTGTGAAATATTCCCGTGACGCTGACAAGCATCACAGGCTTTGACTAACTCGTGGGCATCCTTATAGATCGTGGGCCAATAGAAACCGGAATCCAACACCTTTTTGGCGGTGTAGTTAGGACTATGGTGGCCCCCGGTGGGTCCAGCATGGCAAGCCTTGAGAATATCAGCGGCTTCCTGTCCGTATACACATCGCCTGATGACTTGATCGGCACAGATTTTGAAGAGGAAGGGGTCGTCCCAGAAATAATGTTTGACGTCTTTAAAAAATTTGTTTTTTTGTTGGGACGTCATCCCCTTCACGATGAAGTTACCCGCATGGTAATTTGCAAAGTCGGCAAACCATGGGGTAGTAGAGTCACCACGAAAAGTAACCGCACTGAGTGTCTCGAGAGGGAATGTTTCATTTATTTCTTGTTTCTCGGACACATCTTGATGTGGGTTTTCTAATCGCGAGAGATGATCAGCAGCAAGGTTCTCAGCTCCTTTTTTATCACGGATAATGATATCAAATTCCTGAAGGAGGAGAACCCAACGGAGAAGTCTCGGCTTTGCATCTTGCTTTGCAAATAGGTACTTCAAAGCCGAGTGATCCGTATACACCACGCATTTGGTCAAGATCAAGTATGGCCGGAATTTCTCAAAGGCATACACCACAGCGAGGAGTTCTTTTTCAGTGGTGGTGTAGTGACTCTGAGCCTCGGTCATAGTTTTACTTGCGTAGTGTATAGGCTGAAAGTATTTTGCTTTTCGTTGCCCCAAGACCGCACCTATGGCAAAATCACTAGCATCGCACATAAGCTTAAAAGGTAGGTCCCAATCGGGGGCAACAAGAATCGGTGCCTCGGTAAGCTTTTTCTTTAATGTTTCAAAAGCTTCGATGCACTCAGGAGAGAAGATGAAAGGAGCATCCTTCTCGAGGAGATGGGTCATAGGCAGGGCAATCTTAGAAAAATCTTGGATAAACCTACGGTAGAAGCCGGCATGACCCAAAAAGCTCCTAACACCTTTTACGGTGGTGGGATGAGGTAATTTAGCAATGACTTCGATTTTGGCTTTGTCAACCTCAATCCCGTTCTTTGAAATTTTATGGCCGAGGACTATGCCCTCTTTAACCATAAAGTGACTCTTCTCCCAGTTGAGACTTAAATTCGTTTCTTTGCAACGTTTAAGCATTTGTTCCAAGTGGGAGAGACAGGTCTGGAATGAATCCCCGATGACTGAAAAGTCATCCATGAATACCTCCATAGTTTTCCCGATCATGTCGGAAAAAATAGACATCATGCACCTCTGGAACGTGCCTGGAGCATTACATAAGCTGAAAGGCATACGTCTGTAAGCAAAAGTTCCGTAGGGGCATGTGAAGGTAGTCTTCTCTTGATCCTGGGGATCAATGGGGATTTGGAAGTATCCCGAAAAACCATCGAGGAAGCAGTAGTATTCATTCCCCGCAAGTCTTTCAAGCATCTGGTCCA